>PVIJ01006524.1:0-91317 GCA_004024925.1 Scalopus aquaticus | reverse complement strand
GGGGGGAACAAGAGGGAGGAGGAGAGAGAGAAGGAATTGGAGAGGTTGAGGGGAGACAATGAGGGGAATGGGGGTGGAGAGGCAGAACTTTGATATGGAATGACGACACTAATTGCTAAGAAATCCATTTCAAATCTCCTAATATACGTGTCCAAGTTTAAGAGGCATGACTTTTGATTTTTCATCCAGCTCTGAAATAACCAATTGGTTTTGATAGACAATCACTGTCCCTCTCTGAGCCTCCATCAGGTGTGTGGGCCTAGGTCCTAGACCAAAGAAGATCAAGGTTTGATTCTGAGGCCTGTGTGATTCTGGGCATGTTAAGTAACCTCCCTGAGTCTCATCTGTTCCCTGGGCATTTTAACAGTGACTTCACCTCGTGTAGTAGCTAGTGCAGATTAGACAACCTGTCTGGGCATGGGGTACAGTAAATACTCAAGAAACAGGAGATGCCAGCATTTTCACCCACCACCTACCTCGTCCTGCCCTCCTCACTGGCTGCTCTAAAGATGAATCAAAGTATTGGAAGAAAACACTTCCGTGACATAAATGGCTCTTTATAGTTTTAAGTTGCTTTTATTAAATAGTGTTGTGATTATTGCCTTGCCTGTTATAATACTGAGCAGGAGATACAGTTTTCTTGGAAGTGCTTCTCGTAGTCTTCCTGGATAATGAGTGATTGGATCTGAGAGGCTATCTTCAATGAAGAAAGGAAAAAAAAAATCCATACTCTTGCTTTGAAAAGCTGAGCCTCCCAGCACTGAAACAGAACATTCATTACTCAGTGAGGATTAATTAGCTGTCGGGTATTATTAAACATTCTCACTCTCCAGATTCATGTTGAACTGAAAACTAAGAAAGCAAGGAGAGGTAATCATAGTACAGGGAAGAAAAAAAAAAGCCACAATTGCTGGCAATGCAAATTTCAAGAGCTGAGCATGTTAGTAAATTACAGTCTGATTAATATCATGTCAGCTCATTCTCTGTTTGGGGTCATTGTTCTGAATCTGCGGTGCTCGGGGTTGCCTGGTTGGCTCTGCCACTGGGGTGAGAAAAGAAAGGCTCGCCTTTTCAGTGTTCGCACGGAAAGACCGCTGCAGCACGGATATTACTACTGAAATGCAAGATGTTTGAAAGCTTAGGAAGGTAGAAGAGGAGCAAGCAGACCCAAGTGCTCACAATATTATAGTAAACGCGCCTCCAGAGTTGGTGCAATAACTGTTGAGGTGGCTGAAAAGTAACAGATTGTCGTAAAACAGTAGCTTGGAGGAACCTTGGAGATGATGAGTCCAATAACCATAGATCCCTTGTCTCATCCACTGGGGGCTGATATTAAAATGTAGATTCCTAGGCCCCCCAACTTAATGGGAACCTCTGGGAGTGAGTCCCTGGAATCTGCATTGTAACTGGCCCCACGGCGGCAGCACCATGGGCTTGGTCATGTCCTCTGCTTAGCAGCCCAGGGGGCAGAGATGGGGTTGACTGGCCTAGGGTCACCCAGATGGTTAACCTGAAAGCAGGGAGCGGAGTTAGGCATTTATAACTCCTGGCTATACCTCAGGGCTCGTTCCATGTTTGATAGGCTCAAGGCCACCTCACAATATAACTGCGTGGCCTTGGGGAGAATCTCTGCCCTCGTGGAAATTTTAATCCATAGGCATTCTCTCCTGCCCATTGCGGGGATGTCATCTCCCAGGGGTTGAACACAGACAGAACGAAATCCCATAGGGGGCCACAGACAACAGGAAATAGCAGTAGGCAGTATAGACGGCACCTGAGAAGTTCTATCCACAGTGCCAACAGAGGCAAGGGCAGACTTTGGACTGCTAGCATGGAGCTGCCACAGAGTCAGTGTGAGGGAATAGTTGTAGGGGGAATACAGTTGTCTGAGACATATATGGAAAAAATAAGAACTTTTTCATATACATAATCCTAGAACCAGTGGAGTGTAATAACAACCTTGATAATGAAGATGCTGATAGTAAGCCTAAAACACCAGCAGGGAACTCACATCACTGAGAGCTAATAGTGAGTGCGGCACTGACTACACAGGCTAAGCTCTGCATCAGACGCAATATTGTACCGAGCCTCACAACTCCCCAAAGTAGCAGTGAGAGAGTCTCAGCCTCTTAGGAAGGTAGAGGAGATGCCACATCGGACGCACAAGGAGGGTAAGTGCCAGCCTGAAAATACAGAAACCAGAATTCCAACTCTATACAGGCTGACTCGACACTCCTGCTCGCCAGCACTCTCCCGTCCAGGCACTGGGGGCATGGACCCCATCTGAAGAGACTGCCTGGCAACTTAGTTCTCCAGGCTGAAGGCAGTGGAGCAGGAAATGTTTGTTTGCCCAGAAGGAGCTCAGCCGAAGACCAGGTCTCACTAGAGATTGGTGAACAGGAGCCCAGCACTGTGGCCAATCTGTGCTCAAAAAGCATTTGCTGAATAGTGAAGATGTGAATGAACGAACGAATGAATGAATGAACAAAGAAGCAAGGGACCTAATCAGGCACATAACGATCACTCATTCTCCCATCTGCTTCTAGACCTAGCGTGACAACTGCTTCCCCCCCAACCTGGACCTCACTGCCTCTGTTTTTAGTTTTTTACTGAGCAGCTGAAAGCACATATTTTATGCAGTTTTGAAATTCCCTTGTGTCTTGGGCTGGGTCCAATGTGTGCTGCTTTACCACTCATGCTGAATACATCCCAAACTAAACTCAGCACCCAGTCTAAGGTACTTTAACCTCCACCTAGAGAGCCTTCCCTTAAAAGTCCGCTTTTAGAAATCCATTTTTAATACCGCTTCTCTATGAGACCTTCCCTGTTCTCCTAGAATCAAATGTAATTTCTCCCTCCTTTGATCAAACTGCAATTTTCCAACTCTCATTGCATTTATCTTATTCTACTTAGTGTCATAATCATTTGTATATTAGTCTTACAAATGCTCCATCTTTACCAGACGGTGCATTTCTGGAGGGCAGGAAGGAAGAACTCAGTCTAATGGTAGAGATCATTTATTGAGTCCCTGCCATGGAATGAGGGGCTTTCCATTCTCACTGCATTTTATTCTCATAAGCCCACGGGCAGTAAGTATTTCATTCATTTTTTGCAGGGAAGAAGATGTATATCTAAACTTGTATGACTAAATCTCAGACAAAAGGGTAAGTGACTCTGAGATTCTGGAGAGTGGGAGAATTTGAACCCATGCTGGCTTGATTCACAATCTACATCCTCTAGCTTTTGATCGGGGTCGTCCCCTCCCCTGTACCTGGAGTACAGAAGATGCTCAAGACATTTTAGATAATGTGAAGAGAGAGACACTTAGAATGCATGTAGACCTCCTATGGACTGCAGGGCCTTGTGAGCAAGTCCTTGGGACATAGGGAAACTCGTGGACTTGTATCATCAGGGCTTGGCATCTTTCCTGCTTCTCCATTTGCCACCCGAGACCTGGGCGGGAGGTAGGGCTCCTCCTGATCTCCCTCCCCTCGCATTACAGCTGTGACCTATGGCGCCATCTGGTATGTGGTCAACCTTAGGCGACTCTCCCCCACCCCTGGGGCCAGGCAGCTGAAAGATGGTGGCACAGTGGCCGCCAGGCTCACCCTCAAGGTGGTGATGGTGGCTGGATCCCGGAGCCGGCCCTCCTCATCCTTCAGGTTGTAGCCCTCTGGTCTCTTGTCACGCTCGCTGACTTTCCACAGCTTCACAGTTTTGTCTGTGGAGGACACCAGAGGACATCAACATTACAGTGAAGAGAAAACTGGTAAAGGAGTCTTCCTGGGGGAGAGAAAGTGGAGAGGTGCATGTGATGAGGGAAGGATCTAGAACTGCAGCCGGCTCAGTTCCAGAGCTTTAGGCCATAAAAAGTGGGTCATTTGAAAGCAGGGCTTACGTTTCATAACAAAAATGTGTATGTGTCTACACAGTCATCTTCCTGACAAGGGACTGTTGAGTCCATAGCTTAACATGAATTTGGTTTCATGAATAAGAACAGCAGGCACATACACAGATAGAACCCTGTAACTGTGTTAGCACCTCACATGGAGAATTTCTTCACAGTTCGCAATAACCCTGCCAGGTAGGTACTATTCTGGTCTGTATTTTAGTGCCCACCTCACATGTTCACACCCTGCACACCAACTCCCTCACCCTCTCTGACCATCATCCCCCTTACTCCCCTCACTCCTGTGCCCCAGGGCTTTTGCACAAGCCGTGTCTTCTGCCAGGAAAGCCCTTTACTCTCTTTCAGGTGATTTGTTCGTTCACTTTATGCTCTGTTTATGTCCCAACCTCAGAGGGGCATTTCCTAACCAACCTACAGAAAATGTGTCCTATCATTCTCTCTTGCTTTATTTTCCCTCCTAGTACTTTTTGCCACCTGACTATCTATTTATAATGTCTCCTGCCCTAGAATGTAAAATCAGTGGTAGCAGAGTGTCTGTCCTGTTCGTCACTATACCTCCAGCACCCACCACACAGTCGGGCCACAGTGGAGCACAACGGCTATTTGCTGGACGAGTAAATGCACAGTGCAAGTTCCAAGCAATACTCAGGTATTATTGGAGTCTCCCCTGCCGGTATTATTGGAGTCCTCACCTTTCCACTATCCTCGTCCTTTGTGCTCGCTGACACCTGTCTTTCTCTGTTGCACTGAAGCAAGGAGAGAACGCCAAGGCCACATGGTCAGGAGGGCCTTGGGAATAAGCCAGAGGTGCCGGGGCTCTGGGGAGCCGAGCTAGCACGCTCCACCTGCAGGCTTTCAACTCCATCTCTGAGGGAAACATGTTGGGGCAGCAGATCATGTCTGTGGGGCCCATGGCTTTATGGGGCTTCCTTATCAGATGCTGTACTTGTCACCTGTACATGTTCTAACATCTCTTCTGGAAGGTGGGGCTTGACTATGTATTCCTTTATGCTTGCACAAGGTGGGGTTCGGAATCAGATAACCTTGGGCCCATCCCCACTCCAACTCCAACCTCCCAGTCAGTGCCTAACTAGTATTTCTTGGAGGAGAGAAGCCAATGGCAGGGCCAGAATTAGCAGGGAAAATAGTAGAAAGCACCCAGTTAAGTTTGAATGGCAGATAAACAATGGATCATTCTTTAGAATAAGAGCGCCTTAAGTATTTCAACCTGACAAATGAAGATACTTTCCAGTGCTTCCATTTCTGTTCCTAAACTGGGGATGTGTGTGTGTGTGTGTGTGTGGGAGGGGTCAGTGTTCGTCTTCCTCATGGGGCTCTTGTGAGGCTTGAAGGAAACGCTGTGTGCAGTGTTTGCCATCATGTCGGGCTCCTAACAATGCCCAATGCCCACAGCAGGCAGCAGCCGTCAGAGCCAGCAAGCTGGGCCTCTGCTCCGCACTAACCACAGGTGCTCCGACAGTAAGGACTTCCTGCGTGATGCTGTCAGCACGTCCTCTCTCCTCCCAGGTCCTGAGCTGGACTAAGCCGTGTCTCTCTACTTTACTAGGATGCCAGTGCTCTTTCTGGCCCCTTATCTGACGCCTCCTTCTCTCCTCAACAAACCCTGTTCTCTTGAAGCGCATCACACTGAGGGCGGGCTTCAGCAACAACTGGGCTCCTGCGGGAGGCCGGTGGACCGCTGGGTTGGTCACGTGTGCGGGCAGGGACGCCAGGCTGCTAAGTGTCAGCTTCGCGCACCCCCAGCTGCGCCCCGCTGCCTTGTATGGGGGACAGAAGGCAAGGAAGCTTTCCCAGATGCTGGGCTGAATTTAGAACTTTCTGTCTCCACACCCACACTCCTTCACCCTCTTTGGATATCCTGCTGTAGTCTGAACTGTTTTTAGGGTGAGAAAATGAGACATGGGCCCTATTTACACAATCACTTGGGAGCCAACGATCAGCTAGAGCTCAGAGGAACACAAATCAGTGAATTTTAACACCAAATATTTTCTGTTGCATGGCAAAGCAAACTTCTCCTCTGTTGTTTCTCATTATCAATGATAAATTGCTAAACAGAAAATAGGGAAATCACAGATAAAACATAAAGAATAAAAATTACCTATAATCCCCCCAGTCAGAGATAATCACTGTTTACATTTTTCATACATTCTTGTAGTACTTTTTTCTATGCATTTTTTTTGGGGGGAGAGTGTACAAATCTATAATAATGCACATATATAGATTTTATATTTTCTCATTTTCTTTCTTTTTAATTACATGAGTAGTCTATTTCATTGTAATTAGAAAGTGAAGATGAGCATAAAGGTAAAAATAAAAAGAAAATCTCCCATAATTCCACTAGACAGATAAATATTATGAAAATTTTGTGTATTAACAAAAGGGAATTTGTTTTATATGTGTGTTTATAAGCATTATGACTGTCTTTAATAAGCATAACATACTGTATATAGTTTATGCTTTTCTCCATATATCTATATTGACATAATTTATAATAGTGAGAATTTGTTAATAATTAGAGATCTAATAGTGGGAAACAGTATACTATGGGAGAATCATACACGGAACAATTGAAAATGTGTTATCTCCCTACCCAGAGGGAGAGGTTCCTATCGTTAGATGTTATATCATCAAATAAAAACTCTAGTTACAAAACAGTTTATAAAATACATCACATTTTTGTTATCTCTGCCTATTTGTTTTTTTTCTTCAAAAGATATTAACAGTGCTTCTCTCTGGTGGGGACACTTTTTTATTCTCACTTTGTTTCTTTGTATTTTCTATTTTTTAAAATCATGAATATATACTACTTGTATAGCAAGAAAAGTGAATTAAGTAGAAAATCCCCACTCATCCCCAGTATTAAGGCAGAAGTCAAAAGTAGGATAATGCAATATGTTTTCACTGGGCAAATAATTTCCTGGTCTAGATTCACAATTGAACGTCAGTTGCATTTTTCATTAAAAATTGTAAAGTTGGAAATATATTCCAGCAGAAAGTAAAAAGTATACCCAACTATAATGAGATAAGCACAGTTTTTTTTTTTTTTAAGATAATTGATGGTAAATTCAATCCAATTCCCCATGGTCGGGTAGCCTGGGGTCATTCTTGACTTTATCATCACACAATTTTTCTTCACTCAGTATCTTGAAGCTTTGTGGATAAAAAAGTGTAAGGAACATGTGGCTGCTACTATGAGTAATGGCTTTTTCTATCTTCTGGTGGTTCTCTGAGCAGTTTATCATCACTTGTGGCAGCTTTTAAACACAATCTTATCATCTATCTTCATTTTCTCTTTTGTACAGTAATTCCAATTGTCTTCCATTAATTTTTTTTTGCATGTTAACCTATTTGGCTTAAGGGAAATTCTCAACCTCAATATTAGTATAAAAAAGAAAATCACATAAGGACATGGGAGTTTCTTTTACAAGAATCATTTTGAGATGCTGTTCGCATATGAAATAGCATCCCAAATGGGAAGATAATATCCTTGTTAATCAAAAAACTATTTAAAAACTCAATTAACAGAACATTATGCTATATAATTAATCTTCATTGCATTTCACTGATTTCTTTCTCATTCCCCCACAAAGTAGTTAATAAGACTTTGAATTTTATTATAATAATCAATAGGTTAAATTTCATAATATGAAGTAAGCCAGCTATGGAAGATAATCAGACACTTTTTCTCTGCATGAGATAATTAAGTCAAAACCATCAGAAGTCTCTTTCATTCTCAATAGTGTTGAATGTGCAGAGCCTTTGACAAGGGAAACTTAAACAGCTAAACTAAGAGGGAAGAAATGAAAATAAAACTATGTGGTTTGGCGATCAAGAAATTGGGATCAAAAATGGTAAACAGAACAATAAATACAGTGATGAAAAAGAATCGGATTACTTGGATTCTGCTTGAATAACCCTAAGCTCTCTGTTTCAGAATTGTTTATTTTAGATTCATACATTGTAGTTGAGGATTTGGGGTCACGCGCATTATAAATTTCCCCATTTTTTCATAAGATAAAGCTCATTGTAAAAACTTAGAAAATAAAAATGATAAAAGGCACAAATTTATAAGTAACCCATAATATAAATAAAAGAATTATCACGTCAAATATTTTAGTGTATTTCCTTTCGGTCTTCAAACACATTAACATGTTCGATCATATCATATACATAGTCTGCATTTTTTTCACTTGATAAATGAGCATTATCTTTTCTTTTTACATGCTGATGGTAGGCAAAGAGCAAATCACTTTTCTTTGATTTATATTCAAATGCATACTCTTTATAGACTCACAAATAGGATGAAATGAATCACTCCACTCTCCAACTTATTTGGGAGAGGGCTTTGATTTTAATACACTAATCCTTTTAATTGTTATTGAATTAGTACCAATTAACATATGACTTTATCCTGAACTGTTGTGAGCATGGATGGCTTCTTTCAGTGAGGGTATTAAGAACATTTAGGGTATATAATTCCACTATCTAAAGACTAACTGAATTAATAGGTACTATGGTGCTCTACCCAACTCCCAACAATCTCTTCCTCTCCCCCCAAAAATGGTGGAAAAAGAGCAAGGAGGGAGAGAATTCTTGATCAGTTATTTGGGAGGGTTTCCTTTTCTTCTTGACCTGTGCCCCCAGATGAGAACCTGACTGTGTCAAAGAGACACAGACATCTGCTTTACAAGGCCCCAAATGCACTCAGGGATAATAACTTCTATTCCATATGCCAAACAACGGGGACAGCATGTCAACTTTCCTTAAAGATGTTCCCAGAACAACACTCAGTCAGTCTAAAGAAAGGAAGTTACATTCCAAACACCTGGAAAGAATCCCAAATCTGCAGATATCACATAATTTGGTCATACATCTTGTTATTTATTTATTTATTTTACAAAGAGAACTACTATTTATGAGAGACTACTTGGAGCCAGATGCTTTGTATCTTGTCTTGCAAATATTGTTCCTAAGTTTTTCAACCACACTCAAGGTAAAAAGGAAAATTGAGATGAAGAGATTAAAATATATGTTGTGACTGACCATATCTCTGAAAATACCAACCAGGTCCTCTTCACGTACCGTTAGTAGACAGGAGGAAGTAGGCTGCATTCTGCTGAGGGAGCCATCTTATTTTGTTGATTTTTTCTTCTATTTCTAAACTCTTCAGGTAATCGAACTCTGGTTCATGGCTCTGGAATGTGCTGTAAACATTGTATTCACCCCTGCGATGAACCTGATTTTTACTCTGTAGGAAGGGGAAAAAAATATATATATAAAAGAGATTAAATTATGTAAGCTATATGCACACTCATCAATTTTTTAAAAGGTGCCAACATTTTATTTCATTAAGTATGGACATTCAAAAACCTTATCATAATTGGTTCATAAAAGAAAGGACATTTTAATACCCCGAAAGTAGAAAGGGTATACTCACAGTAATGCCAATTCCTAAACACAGAGTGTGTTTAAAGAAAGACTCTTTTATTGTCCTTGCTTTGCCCCAGACCTGTAAGATTAAGCCCTGGCATTCCAGGGTTCCCAATATTGGCAAAAATTTCAATGGTCTCATGAGACCCAGGAGCAGGAGACCACTAGACATTCAAAGACAGCAGCCAACTAAGGTCAAAAAGGACCTCATGAAGGATCATCTGAGATGGAGGATTAAGGGCCATTTTGATTGATTAAATTGATTGGTTGCATTTATTTTTTATTGCAGTAGTATTGGTTTGTAAGACTGTAGATTCAGACTCAGAGGTAGACTTCACACCTCTTCAGGTGTATATTGTCACTCCACACCCATCACAAAACCCATAATCCTCCACCATGGTCCAATGGGCCCCTCCCCCATTTTGCTCTGACCTACCAATGCTCCCCTCTGGTAGTGTCTATTTTGCAGTCAGATTTATAGGGTTTGTTTTAGGAGGCATTTTTGTATGTGTGTGCAGAGTCATTAGAGGTGGGATGGGCAGGACCCCATAGCCCCAAGTTCTGCCTTAGCTTAATGGCCAGAGTATTTGATTGTGCACGCCTGTTAGCAAATGTTGGTACCTCCCATATATATATAAATTTATAAATTATATTATAGAGATGAATTTCTGCCCTAATATATGGTGTACATCATAGATAGACATAGATACATAATGCAAAATAGGACACAATTTTGTAATAAATATAAACAGAAGTGCTAGCATTTTCTTTCTGTATCCTAGCATGCTTTGGACACCCTTAGGAGGGGGACAGCCCACACTGAGGTCCTTATATACTACATTAAAAAGAGTACCAAGTTGTGGTCTAGGCACCTTGTAATGGCTTTTTAACTCTCACCAGATTCTCACAGCAGTTCTGAAAGGTAGGCAGTACAGAGAAAGGCACAGAAGCAGCTCAGAGACAATAAACCTCTCCAAGGTCACAAAGCTTCTGAGTAACAGATGTGGGCATCAGATCTTCACCACCCCCCATATCCCCACCCCAATAACAAATAGACAGGAGCACAGAGAGGCCTCTGCATCATTAGGAGCATGATGAGGCTTTATCTCTGGCTTCCCCAGCTCTGATTATGCAAAGAGCAAACGGCAGGAACTAAATAAATGATGAGAGAATAAAATAAATGGGAAAAGGTCCCCAGAAAGGGCCAGAGAAAGAAAGATGGAGAGGACAAAAAAGAGAGCATGAAGGAGAGAAAGGAGGGGAAAAGGGAAGACAGGTTTTATTTTAGGCATTTGAGGGCCTTGTTACCAAGAGCTGCCAGATTTCAGCTTTGGGAAATTGTTCAAAAATGCAAATCCTGGTCTCGTTAAACATTTGTCATAAAAGTTTGATTCTTAATAAAAAACTCAATTAAAATATTTCCATTTCTGGTGGGATATTGAACATCCAAAGTGAAATCTCAAATTTGCTTATGATATTTCCGACGAAGCCCCATGGCAGAAGCATTTAGGGAGGACTGAGGATGCCTCTGGAGAATTCCCCCACAGAAGTCACAGGCCTGACCCAGGTGCTGTCACAGAGCTTTGCTTCTAGGCTCAGCGTTCATCCCCACTGCCAGCCTTGCCACGGAGCTTAACACTTGAATGCATGTTATTACCCGCAACACTTACTTTTTATTGAACAAAAACATCTTCCTTTGGAAAAATGTGTCCCCCTTCATTCTGTTAATGAATGGGGCCTCCCAAATATTTCACTAAATTAAAATAGGTGAAACCTAAAAATAGCTAACAGAAAATGTGGAGCGGAACATTACTGTAACACGCTGCCTTGGGTAATTTATGCTAAATAGCTCCTCCCGTTCCTTTTTATCATCACTAAGAACCTAATTGGATTTTTTTTTTTTAATGGAGAAAGAAGGTTTCAAATCAGTTTTAGAAGGACTTTAAAAGCTGGCATAGTTGTCACTGTCCCACATATTGCAGAGAGAGCCAGTCCACCTTAACGATAAATTTATAAGAGAGTTGATCTGCTACCATCCAAATCAGACTGTCAAGTGTGTGTAGTATGTGCCAGACCAATTAGCACTAGGCAGCTCTGGAAAAGCAGGAAAAATTCCAGGTCACGAAGAGCTATTAGTTCCTACTTGCCAACCACATTTTCGCGTTTCCAGGGCCAATGGAATAGGCTGGGTGCCTGATTTAATGCTGAACACTTGAATTTCTCCAGAACCCCAAGGGATGATGATGCCCTTATAGAAATTAATTGCAAATAATGTGCAATTACCAAATATATCACCTCTAAATGAGGCTTTCCTTTTTTGAGGGGAGGTGTAACACAAATGGCTCTGAGGCACAAAGCAGGCTTTAAATTGCTAGGGATGTCTCTGGTGAAACCTTCCCCCGCTCGGGCCTCCCCCTGCGCTGTGCTGGGTGAATCTCAGAGGCAGGCAGATAGCAGATGGGAGAGTTCCCAGAACACAGACTCGCCTGCTGGAAGCTCCGGGACCATGCCAGGGGAGGCTAAGAAAATCAAATTGGGCCATAATTCTATAACAGGGTGGTCCCCAGGAGAAGGGGTGTGTCCCAGGTTCCCTGTCCCACCCAACGTAGGGTGGAGCTGAGCAGGATATGAGAAGCTTGAGACACACAGAAGAGAGGACACACACAGAGGAGACACACAGACAGAAGACAGGAGGAGATGGAAGAAGGATGGAAAGCCAGCAGAGGCCCAAGAAGCAGGGAGACTTGTAAAGAAGCTGCACTGGCCTGGACTGGTTGAAATAGACGTGGGTGAGAGACCCATGGGGAGGTTAACGATGGCTGTGTTGATTTTGGTTTTGATTTTGTTCTGTTCCTCTCAGAATTGTCTGACTGTATCTGACCCTTTTGGATGGGTCCCTGCCGAAAGGTATTTTGGTTCCTCCCAGAATTGTCTGGCTGTTTCTACCCTTATGTGTGGGTCCCTGCCATAAGCTGTTCTAGACTTGTGGCAGGCTTTCAAGACTTGCTTTGGGCCAATCCCGTTTGGGTGGACTTGTACCCACGAGGAGTTGGATAACATGGGGTGCTTTACTTAAAAAATATATTCTTTTTCTTCTCTGTCTTTTCTATTGTATTAAAGTCTGGTTTCCACAAAAGGTCCTGTATGTTTTGTATTGATGCGGCGGATGGCTGAACCCATTTAGTACAGGGCAGGTCCGGGGTTTCGGGGGTGTCCCTCTCCCTGCCCTGTAACAATTCCACTCTGACAAAACAGAAGCAAGACACCCCAAAATTCAATTTATATGAAAAAGAGAAACAATTCCTAGTGGAACCCAAGTCTGGCAGAAATGGGCTTTTCGAGAGTCACTGGGAGTTAGAACGCCTGCTCAGAATGCATACAGCATTCAGCTCTGAGGCAGTCTAGAAGGTGCCCGCCATATGCAATGCTCAGATGGCTTTTGAGGGACTTCACTCCCATTGGTAGGGAGAGCTCTACTGACCCAAGTTGTCCTCATCACATCTGTTGCCAAATAAAGCTATTTTTCCCTTCTTAGATATTCTCTATGAGCACCTGAAATCAACAGAGACTGAAATTCAACAGTTCCAGAAAAAATCCCAATCAGAAAGGAGTTAAGTTCAACAAGCACCCAAGGACTTCTGCAGGTGAGATGAGAGTGAAGTCATTTTGCATGTGCAAAAGCAGAATTTGCAAAGATAAGACCATGCTCAGAAAAGGCTCTATTTTCAGGTGCTTTTATGAGCCTGGGTGTGGAACTGTTGATGTTAATGACTTTTTGGCAGTTTTTAGTTTGCTAGCAAAGCAGCAAGGTTAAGGGCGACACATGAGGATTAAGGAACAGTAGGAGGCCTCCTTTAAAAAGAGAAGAAAATGGGCATTTTGCATTCACTGCCACTTACCTCCTGCTCTCGTTGAAATATTACAACCCGACCCCCCTTGTCCCCTGTCGCTAGTAATTCTCCCGTGTGGTTGAATTCTACCGTAGAGATAATGTCAGCTGAAAAGAAGAAGACAAAGGCAATTTAAGTAACTGCACACTTACTTTGAAACCATAGATAATAGACATACTTTTCAGTGCATTTAAGGGCTTAGGGTTTTGTCTCTGCAGTGGAATTTATAAGACTTTATGTTCTGTAAATTTCCTAGATGCCCACACTGCCCTGTGGTCTCTTGGACCCTCAAGAGAGAACAAAAGGAAAAAGCACATTGAGACCCTTTTATTGTTGACAAGAGAAAAACGAGTTTCTTTATGGCTCAGGGAAATGGCAGTTTTCTTTGATAGTTTCTTCCCACCACAGATCCTTAGCCGACTTGTGGCATTCCTCCTTTTGACTACACCAGGAAACTTCCCCAGACAGGTTTCCCTTGTGACTATTCATGACAGGGCTGGCGACACCAATGAGGCAGGACTGAGGTGCCGGAAGCTCATGGAACAGGAAGGGATTGGGCACAGAGAAATCACCGAAAACTCTGTGAGTTGTAAATTCCAGAAAGGAGCCTGAAAATGCTCCAGTTTGACCCACCTTTCTCTTTTCTGGTGAGCCCAACTCTCCCTCTGGCAGAGCACAGCCTTACTCCAACCCCAGGAAAAGGGTGTTCAGAAAAGAAGGTCACCGAGTCAGAGGGGAGAGGGCAATTTGTACTCTGTATTTCTAAACAGAGAAAGTACACAGCCCCCAGGAACTCAGATCACAGATAATTGCAGAAAGAATGCCAGCCTGCCAAGTCTTTCTTCAACGCTTGTTACCCCTGGAGGAACGCGGACAGGTAAATTACCTATGATTGGATTTATTAGGGCTATTTTTAGAAAAATGTCAGAGGTTAATTCCTCAGCAATTATTCCCCTGCAGGGCTCCAACAATTGCTACCAAGAGTACAAATGATGATTTTTTTTTTTTTCAAATCAGAGGCAGGGGAATTATGACGATGGCCTTTGACAGAGAAACATTCTGCAGATTATGCCCATGTGAGGAAAGCAAAGGGAAAACAGTGAGGTGGAAAACTAAGGCAATTACCCCGAATAACTCAAATCTCACTTTCTTATCCTCATTTCAAGATTTTCTTTGTATGCCTGATTTATTCAGGTAAGTAGTGTAAAATTCTCCACTTTACATATAACTGTCCTATGCTTCTAATGGTCACTCTTCATGCAGAAGTAAAAGAATAAGGTTTAAGACACAGTCCCTTTCAAGATAGGCATGTCTGAAAGAACAATTCACTGTTTCTTCTCTTGGCCTTTTACATGACTGATCTCAGGAGTAAAAAACTGAAAGCCCTGGGACTACGAGGTGACAGAGTAAAATCACACGTGGGAAGAGGAAGGCTTGTGTCCCCTCTGAAGGGACAAGTGGCTAGTAGGCTTAAGCTAACTGTGGCCATGAAATGTTGTCTGCATTGCCAGGTATTCTGATTTTTTAAAAAAGGAAATTGGAAGTCCAGATTTTTATGCAAAAATCTCTTTTATTTCGCCAACTAGGTTTTCAGTACCTTGACATTAAAAAACATATATACAGTCACATCCCTATGTATATTGCAGTACGATTCCTAATAACTAAGACATGGGATAAAACTAAATGCCCACTGGCAAATCACTGGGTAAAGAAGTTGTGATATGTACTCCATGGAATACTATTTGGCTATAAAGAAGCTGAAACCTTGCAATTTGCTACAGCATGGACGGCCATTGGGGGATTGTGCTAAGTTAGATAAGTCTGAATAAGAAACACAAATACCGAATGATTTTACTCATGAGAAATATAGAGAAAAAAGGCAAATGAAGAAACAGAACAAAGGGAACTCTTGGACTCTGACGACGAAATGGTGGTTAGCAGTGGAACAGGGGTGGGAAGAATGGGTCAAAGGAGTCCGTTTGTTAGCGGTGAGGTAGAACCTTGGTGGGGACTGTGGGTGTATATACATTTACCAAGGTGAGAAGCTGTACATCAATTAAAAAAGAACAACAGACTCTTTTCTGTGGGTTGAATATGGCATGTGAGCCACCAGCTTGTGACTTCTAGTCTACAGTCTTCCTTTAGAAAAGGCTACCCCATTTCTTCTTGAAGACCGCTGCTGGCAATCCCGTCCACCCACCCAGGAAGACTCTTCCGAATGACCTGAGTGGTTCCTCACTTCCAGATGTAAGTTTAGAAGGCCCGGCCAGTCACCGCAAGCCAATCATTCGCCCACTTGTCCTCGTTGTACTGTGCGCACCTTAGCGAGGTGCTCTCACGTCAGAGGAGAGATGGCTTCTGAGTGTGTCTGTAGCTGCCCAGGCAGCCCTGGCTGGGGCCATGCTAGCACGCATAGCTAGCAGTTACTGCCTCTGGCCCTCGAGCACGAGGTCACCAAGGGGCTTACTCGGGACCTTCCTGACTTGGGGAGAAGTGGACAGCAGAGAGGGCTGCTCCTTGTCACTTCCAAGCTTCCCTCAGGCACTTAGGACTGACTGATGCTCTCAGAGTACTGAAAACACAAATGCCTCCCAGAGAGGAGGAGCAGAGGGGAGCAATGACAGGCTGGTGGGGAGACTGAGCCGGGCGGAGCCATACAAACCTCAGGTCCTCAAAGTGAAGACCCTGCTTAAGTGCAATAATACCCTTGCACGTGGCAACCACGTTAATCAGACCCCAGGGCCCCTGGGTCTGACGGGCCACACATTAAGAACTCCAGATGGGCCTACACTTGGTAAAGCTGGGTTTCATGAGAAAGAGTTTGATAGTTTTCTTAGGTCAGCCCTTGGCTCAATTTCCAAGAAAATGTCCTTCCTGAAGAAACACAGCTCCTCTCCGGGGATGGCCCAAAAGCCTGAAGTCAGCGTTGTCTTTTTGCTGGGTTGCTCCGACAAAGTCGTTACTGTCACTTTAAGATAGCCAAACAGGTCAAAACAAGGCAGGCCCTAAACTCTCATCTAAGGTTATGATTAGACCTCTGCGTGCTGCGCTGTCAGGCCTAGTGTCAGAGAGTAAATATGCCCCTTTTTCTTTGCAAGTGTCATCACACCTTGGACTATCTCCCTCAAGAACTTTGCATCAGAAAGGGTGATTAGCAGATAGGATTTGGAAATTCCTTGGTCCTCTTGCCAAGTCCTTATTTCAGTTTGAATCGTGCCAACCAGGTGGTCTCTGTATTAAGCTGTTCATAGGCAGCTACTGTCTACCTCCCCGCAGAGCATCTGCCAGTGCAGCGCCAGTTAATAATACCTGTTTTGAACTTTCATGTTTCCCAACTCATTTATCATGGCTCAGCCAGTAGGTGTAACCAGAATCCTTTACTGCCCCATCCATCTCTGCATATCTTCATCTACAACTGTTTAATAATTGATGCAAAACTCATGAATCACCCTGCATTCCAATTTCAAGATACTGAAACTTCTGATACAAACACTCTTGTGTTTGTGACACTCTTCTGGGTAGAGCAATTTAAATTTTAAAACATATGCTACTCAAGGCAAAGTAATTTGGAAAGGACATGAAGAGGAGACGGCGGTGATAATGCACTAGCAAACAACGCCTTCATCTGAGATCATGCTCAGCAGAAACCAGTTCATTAAGCTCAACATGACTTCCCTCTATAAATGATCAGTTTATATGACAACGCATTTTATTAAATGCCCAGCCGAATCATGCTGTTGAGCAAAAAGTTATACACTTGTTCTATAAAAAGGTGGATTAGTGCATATTTTTGCCTAAAAACAAACAAAAAAACCCCAGAAGCTATAGAATTCAAATGTAGTCAATGTGATTCTTTCAGGAAACCCTGGGAGGAGGATATTTGTCCTGCGCCACGTCTATTTGTGTTGATTTAATTTCCACAAGATGGTGGCCTGGTAACCCCATTTCTAGTTCAGTAGGCACTGCTAAGTCTGAGTTCTTTGTTAAAATCAATCTCAGCAACCTCCAAAGGCTCCAGACTGGTCATTTCATACATAAAGTCTCCATTAACCTGAACACTAGAACTTGACTTGGCAACTGTAATTGTGGGGTGGTGAGGCTGGCGTGATGGAGGAACCCGTGGGTCATGCCCTCGCCTCCCATAGCACCATGCCAGCCGGAGTCTCTACAGTGCCCAGGACTGGCTGAGGCAGGCACCAGAGGAGCAGGCAATGGACAGCTCACCTGCTGGGGGGCTGCTGGAGAAAATGATGACTGTTTAGCCTTATAAAGGACCTCACTGCCAGGCCTCTGATGGGACAAGCTCTGCCTGACCAGGTCGCTAGCACTGGCCTCTCAGCATCCATTACAGGGATTGAAATGAACAGGTAACGCAATTCACCCTTCAGAGTCCTTAAATATTTTACCTGAGAAACATTTGGTAGATAATACTATAAAGTCATTGACCCCACTGGTATCAGCTGCCTAGTGATGCCCACTCAGTATTTAACTGTCTTTCTGATGATCGGGTCAATTCTAGGTGGCCTTGCATGTTTCTTCAGCATAGGAAGGAAATCCATATTTCAGAGCAGATGACAAAAGTGAAATGGTGCTTTGTGTTGCTATGGACTTGTGGTGCCGTTCATTGGGCACATGTCCTGCCGGGCAGGAGGGGGCTTGTGTGCCGCGCGTCAACCCCACGGAGACATCTGAACTGGCGGTAACTCTGTGGATCATTGAATTAACGGGATTGTTAGGCTTCCCAGTGGGAATGAAAACGATCCCTTCATCCATCGAGAACTGTTGATTCCTTCTTGGGTTGTGGGTCACAGTCCAAAGTCATTGTCATTTCTCAGCTAAGGTGTCCTCTGAGCCACCAAGACTGTGCACTGGGGCGTATTTTCCACCTAGGAGGTTATGACCAAACAAGATGGCCCCAAGTGTGACTACCAGGATGGTGCCCAAATGGCCTCGTTGTTGAAAAGATGTTAATGTGGTATAAAATTGAAGAAAGACTCAGGCAATAAAACAGTATGTGTGAAAATGACTGTGATATTGTTAACTGTTTAGAATTCTGTTTTTAGAGTGGCAGGAAGCTCAGGTCAGCAATATACTTTTGCTAGCCTGGGTCACAGGCTGGGGTTATAGATGAGGTTTTCTGCCCTTTGACCTTTCCCTTGCCTTTCATGGGACTATGTTCGAGCCCTGGTTCTCTCTTTGCTGTCCCGATGTACTGTGAGTCATACACACACTCTGTCTGACCAGACTGGATCCTTCTGCTACCGGACCAGTGTTTGCCATTTAGACACAACATCCTTTTTCTTTCATTTGCATGCAATTAGTTCAGTGCACACTGGTTTTATCTTCAGCTGGTGCGATATTCCTCTCAAATGAACTAATTCAGGTAGAAGGGTCCAACAGCCCCAGTTCCCAAGATCCTATCCCAACTACTGCTTCCTATTGAACCCCAAACACAGTGCTGGAAAGTGGGTCCTGTTACAAGGTCAGTCTGCCCCTGTAGACCAAGTCCAACAAGGGCAGACTCTCTTGGCTGGCCTCTCCTACACAAGCCCGTCTTCCTTGCCTGCCTCCCATGTGGAGGCTGAAAAACCCAGTGGTTTGCTTCCCAGCATCCTTAGGGATAGGGGTGGCCATTTGACCCAATGTGGCCAAGTAGGCATTTAAGGAAGTCTGCTGGGGTGCAGGGAGCTATAGATTCTGGGAAAGATTTCTTTCCCCCTCAGTAAAAAGAAGGAAGCAAGCAAGGAGAGGCCTGGGGCTGCACAACACACTGCTTGCACACCACTGCCTTTGCATGCGTGGTTGTGTGTGGCTGTGATGTGTGGAGCTGTGGCAGTCGTCATGTGACATGAGGTAACAAGCCTAAAGATTTAAAAAGCCAAAAAGCTGTGTGTTGTGTGACAGATGAAAGAATGGGGCAGTTTCCAGTGGATTCATAGAACTGTAAGAATCTACTGAGGGGCAGCCTATGCCTGGACTTGGTAAACAATAGATACCTGTGACTTAAGCCCTGCGAGAAAGACTTTCTGTTATGTGCACCTAAATGCAGACTCATAGACACATCTTCCCGTCTTTGTTTTCTTCACAGCACTTTGCACAGGGCCAGATGATTAATGGGTATTGAATTAGCAAACAATGGTCCTTTGTCCTGCAAGCTTTGTGCATCAGATTTCACATGCATGTTTCCATTTCACCTGACCACACAACCAGTTTTCCTTTAAATTTGCTCGGTCCCCAGGATCGAGGGGGTGTGTTGTGTCCCTTTCCCCTGTGTGGAGATGGTATATTACTTTTCGATTATCCAAATATGAGAGCAGCTTCCTGGGACAGAAACCCTCACCCCACCCCTCCAATTTATCATGGTGCCCCTCACAAAATTATGACTTCAAAGGGACCTGGCCATGCTCTCCTTAGGAGCCATCTTCTCCCTGCTAATGTGCAGGAAGCCCACCATGCTTGCTGAGCTGTGAAAATCCAGATGGCAGGAAGCAGGTGAGTAATGAATGCCATGCTGTTCCCATTAAAATGCACACGGCCTCCCCACACTGACCAAACCCTCAGCACTAACCGAGCTTGAGACAACCCAGGACACGTGGCTGGATGGAGAGTGCCTTTCCCTCAAAACATGTTCCTGCAATAGAGAAGCTGAGAAGAGAGAATTTTCCTATAATTGGAACAAAACCTGCCTAGAGGAGTTCTAAAATTTTAAGTTCTCAGTACAGAAAAATCCAGTGGGAAATCAGTAGCAGCCCAGACTTGCCTACAAGCCTGTGGGTTTGCAGTGGAATCTGTTGTCAAGGTGTCTACCATCTGTCACCCCCTTTTTCAGAAAACAGAGGAGTAATTAACTGCTCGGATGATGCAAAATGCTGTCAATCACTCAGATCCATTATCTACACAGTAGACAGGACATTTACCACTGACCCCAAAGTGAGGGGGACTCCAGGTCTGAAATGAGAAAGCCCATCACCTCTGCAGCGGAATGGGGGTTCTTGGGCAAGCACTGTGTCACCCAAACACACCACGGAGTCTATTTGTTACATCTTTGGTCAAAACTTTTGTTGTGCCAGGTGCGCTGAAGTCAGCAAGATGTGGCGCCTCCTTGTGGGAGCTACAGCTCTCCGCTGTGGGCTGGCTCCGAGCTCACCCCTCTGGGGAAGCTTTGTATGACTCCCACCCAAAGCAAGACAGCTCCTTTATTAGCAAGCCTCAATGTTCCCATCATCACTCCCCACTAGCACCTACCATCACAGTAATGATTTTCAAAGCCTGTCTCAGTCTCTAATTTGTAAACTCCACAAGGAACTTGTTTATCATTGAAACCTCAGTGCCCACCCAAAGGTCTTCATATAAAACAGATGTTTCTTAATTTTTTCCTTTAATCAATCACTGAAGGAGAGGCAAAGTTAGGCAACACCAAAACAGAGACCGGGTAACCCTAAACAAAGTATCAATGAATACAACATTTATGCCAGATGAACATGAGACAAGAGGAAGTTCTTATTTGACAGTGAATATTAGTAACTTCAGAGCCAGACAGATTGATCAGTAAAGACTAGCATTTATCCTAAAAAGTCTTGGGGGCTTTGGAAGGATTTAAGGGTCCTGTGGCTCATAGGAAGAGAGAGCAGATGGGTTGGGGAAGAGAGGGTGCTGAACATGGAGCTATTGGGGAGACAGGGAGTAGGCAATGAGACAATCCACAGTGGATTTTGAAGAAATAGGTCTGAGATGCAAAGAGACTATTTATTGACCAGCTATTATGTGCACATCACTGGGCCGGACATTAGAGGGATATGCTAATTTATAAGACATAACTGTGCTTTGTTTTCAAGGAGCTTTCAGAGGCCTGGGAAGTTGTGGTAGACTAGGTTATAATAAAAGCATGTTGGAAAAGTTGTTCAAAGACCTTATAAAGGAAGTTTTTGAGCCACAGAATAAAATACCTAGTTTTCACCTCAGGGGCAACAGGAAGTCATTGCAGACCTTAAGGTAACTCACATCTCACTTATGTTCCAACACTGAAGAAATCTCTTGCAATTCTCTAATGGACAAATTGAGGATTAAATGCTATTGACCCTTTGCTAAATTCCAGATGGACCTAAGAAATGAATGAAGACAATAATAGAAAAGGATTTGGACTTTCTCCCTCTAAAACATGACATTTCTCTGTCAAACAAAATAAAGACACTGTTAACAATTCATAAGTTATTACACTCATGGTTTTACAATGGTCTTAGCAAAGACGATGGGATGTATGAGAAGCAAAGTGGTATTTACAATTCTATGTTCCCATATTTCTCTTTCTATCTCTCTCTCTTCTTCTCTGGCTATGAGGTGTGATGTTTTGAAGATTATGATTACTCTCTTTTAGATAATATCCCTATTTTAAGGCACTGCACACAGTATTCACACAGAGCAGGCAAATAGTAAAAGATAGCATGAATAAGCTAGTGTTAATCTTCAGCAGCAGCATAATCCGGACTTTAATGACTATCAGGCAAATGCAGCATAGCACATCCTTACTACTTATTTCTCTCTGTTTAAGATTGGATACTTAGAAAATCCATTATATTTCAGTTGATGTTCACAGAGCAATGTATCAATAGATTCCAATGAATAATTCAAAATGTAGAAAAATCGGTAAAGACTAAATGCTGATGTATATATTCTTTATTCCATTTATTCACTCAACAAATATTTACTGAGCACACCTACTAGGCATCAAGCACAATTCCAGATGTTGCACATATAAAAGAGATACTGTGAATAAAAGAGATACTGTGTGTTCTTACAGAACTTGTATTCCACTTGTGGAGCAGAATGAGCATAAATAATCAATGGGCATAAGTGACTACGTCTTATCTTCTGTATTGTGGGGAACAAATAATGCAGAGTCAGGAGACTGAGCGCTGGAGGTGAGGGGTCTTAGGGGGAAAGTGGGTGGTTGCGACTGACCTCACGAAGCTTGGGGGAGGGGAGGAAGCTTGCCATGGAAGTTTCTATAGGAAAGGTGCTCTAGGCAGAGGGGGCAGGTGGTGGGAAGACCCTGAAAGAGACATGCCTGTGTGAGCAGCCAGGGTAGCTGGACCAGGGCAAACAGGGAGAGGGAAGTCAGAGAAATGAGAGGCTGAGATGCAGATTCCTGCAGAGCACAACAAGCTCCGGCTTTCACAAAATGTGAAACGGCCACGACAACATGAGTGTTCTTGAAACTACTGACCTGCACACTTATAAATGGTGAAAATGGCCAGCTCTGATATCATGTACATTTTACCACTATAAAAAAGGTGACAGAATTGAAAAGGGAGGCTACTGGGGTTACTGAGTAGGGAAGACTGATATTTTGCAAATATCCCTGCAGCAGCAGTGTGTAGAAAAGAGACTGTAGAGGACTGAGGTGGCCTCGGGGAGAGGCCCGGCGAGAGACGGCACTGACCCGAGCAAGGCCCGCGGTGGAGGTGGAGAGAAGCGATCAGATCCTGGACATACGCTGACCTGGCAGGGTTTGTTAAAGGACTGGTTGTGGGGTATTAACTAGAAGAATCACGGGTGATTCCAAGGCTTTTGCCCTCAGTAAGTAACTGGTACGACAGGGTTTCTGTTACTGAGATCGGATGTTGTGGGTGAAGGGGACTCTCGTGACGAAGACCAGGCTTTCTGTTTGAAGCATATGCCATAAGACAGGCTTAAGAGTACAGATGCTGAGTAGATAACAGGAAACTAGTCTGGAGCACAGGGTCTGAGTTGGTGACATAAATTTAAAAGATATCAGCATTGCAGATGGTGTTTGTAGCCACAAAATGGAATGAGGTCTCAGGAACTGAGTATCATAAAAAAAAAAAAAAAGGAGGAACAAGAGCTGAAACTTAGGCACTGTAACCTCTAAAAGGCTGGGGGAAGAAGAATCAGGAAAAGGGACAAAGAAGGAACAGCCAATGAGATAGGAGAAAAATCAAGGAAGTCTTGTAGCCTAGCTGCCAAGTGGGGCACAAAGGAAGGAAAGTTTGTCCCATCATGTCAAACACTGCTGACAGGCAAGGTGAAAGGCTTCGGTTGACCTTGGGATTTCAGTCATAGAGGTCACTTTTGACCCTGACAGATAAAGTTTCTACAGAATGGTGGGGGTGAAGCAAGTGGAGTGGGTTTCAGGGAGAAGGAAGAGAGGAATCAGGCAGTGACAATGAACAGGCTTTCAAGCTGTGTGCAGAGAAGCAAAGAAATGAGATGCAAGATGGTAGGGGAAGTGGGGTCAAGGGAATGTTTTTATAACATTCTAGAAAAAACAGCATGAGCATATACAGATAAAGGTCTCAACAGCCAGGGGGAAGTTAGCCGCAGAAAAAGAAAGAAGGCAGAATTGGGGAATGAAGACATAAATGAATGCATGCTGCACACAAACCAGGCACCAGGGCAGTGCGCCATAACAGCTGATATAAAAATCTATATAGGACAATTTCCATCCAGCTAAAAGCTGGGTAATGCTATAGAAATCCTATCTTCATATAAGTTTTAGCAGGATTCTGGAAACATTTAGTATTAGGAGATTTTCTTCCATAATTTGGCATTTCAGAAATCTACATGATCACCATGAATGAAAAATAACTACTTGGTTTTCTCTGTTTCTCCTCATTTCCCTCCTCTCCTTTCATACTTTTCTCTTTTTTTGGCTTTTCACTTTTTCTTTGTCCTCTTTCTACCCGTCCATTCAGCTTTCCTTTTTCTTTTGAAACTGAGAGCAGAAAATCTCTTCTTTCTGCTACAGTTCAAGGCCCATTACCTCCTATCTGCCTGCCAGGCAGAAGACTGCTCACCTAAGTATACTTTAAAATGATGAGAAGTCTACTACACCATCATTTCCACTTGGGTAGTCTGACCTCCTTCAGGGCTTTGTGGGTTAACTTTCACCATTATTCGTAATATCGTATAGAAAGAAACCAGTCCGTCAGAGAGGAAAAATTCCCTGCACTCTCATCTTGCCCCATGGACGATTTATAGATGCTTTGCAAATGGCCAGATTCAGATGACAGAGCCAGGAACTTTCCAAGTGATTTGTAGATCTCCCTTCCAGGAAGTCAACCTTTAATGGAAAACTCTTCTCACTACACATTCCTTTATTGCAGTGTGGCTGCAGGGAGAGAGTTGCATCTGTCATGTAGAAGACTCGCTGAAATTAACTAGCTATTAGCCTGGCCTCAAGATAGTTCAGCGTCACTAAAATACCAGAATTGCACAGTTTAGAAAAGCACCACTTTTTTTTTGTCTTTGAAGCTACCATTTATTGAGTTGGTCTAATACATACCAAGCCTATTACTAGGCCCCGTCCTTATACCCTCTTCCTAATCTACATTATCATCTTCACTTACCAAATGCCTGCTGTGGCCAGGATCTGTGCATTGGGTTATATATTGTGTCATTTAATTGTTGGGCAAACTCCATGATTTCAGTATCTCCCCCATTTCTATTACGGGGAAATGGTGGCCCAGAGAAGTTAAATAACTTGCTCAAGTTTGGGAGGCTAATTGTTAGTGGGATTGGAACCCCACTTTATTTCTTAAGTCCATTTTCTTAGCTCCTCTTACATTCCGGTTAATTTCCTTCTGCCTTCTTATTTCTGTTCCCCACTCCTTTTTGCCTATCATTCTTTTTTTATTTTTTTCTGATTATTTTTTCATCATTTGCTTACATGACAATTTTATTTTTTAGCATGGCAGGTGGCCTTCCTGGGCTCAGCTGTGAACTTCTCCATCCCACCTTCCATACCCCCTGCCACATGCCTGATACTGAGCCACGTTTAACTTTTTGGAATCCCAGAGCAACTCTGGTCTTTGATGACCAATTTTCATGCTATTTCATTTTCCTGAGACTATTTTTTTCTGCTCCCTGTGCCTGATAATGGTGAATTCTCCTAGAGAGTAATCCCTTGAAAGAGGGTCTCATTCACTATTTTAGCTGAGGGGCTGGCATTTAGGAGGTGTGCACACAATACTGGCTGAGTAGCTAAAGGAAGAAATGAATACACAAATCCTCCAAGACAAGCTGAACTGCCACCTCCTCCAGGAAGCTTTCCGTGAGCATCCTTTCCTCCTCAAAACTCCTCCAACTCCTTGTGCCTTGCCCCTGCTACCTATGACATTCTCACTTCTGGGTGTATTTGTCTTATTTTCCACACTGATATGTACCTTTTTAAGGACAGAGTTCCCAGTTTACTCATCTTTGAATCTTCCAATAAATCTCTTCACTTGGAATTTTATTCTCTTAGAAATTATCCTCTTTGGAGACCCAGCTGAAAATTAGTCTCTTTTAGAAACCATGTGTAGTTACCTTTAAAATTTTTACTAGCCCGCCCCTCTTCTTCGTGGGCAGGACTCATTTGTAACGAATTACGGTGCAAATGTTGACAGACTGCTGGGATATACTCTGTTTGCTGTGTCCTTAACTAGATTATAAGTTCCCTGAAGACAGAGTCATATTTATTTCTGTAATAGACAGCATCTTTATCAGTATCCTGGATCTCATACTGTGCATAGCAAACATGACATAAATGGTCCACACTTGAAGCTTTAGGCATCTCCTGGGGGCAACTGGCCGTTGGTCATGTAACACAGATGACAGCTCGCCTTTAAATTTCAAGTCACACACGCTCCATTATTGTCTATGGCTTATTATTAATTTTTAATTGTTCATTACTCTATAGTCTCATATCATGGGTTATCTCTGAAATAAAACCTTTAGTTGAGATATCAAGTACTAAAGACATTTTCAGAGGCACTTCCTCCAAGCACAGCAGACGGGAGAAGAGTGGAAATAGCACCCTACTTCCAGTTTCTCAGAACTCGGCTTTTGAGGACATTTCTAGTACTGAGTCCAGCAACCTAAGTTATTGCTTTTGGAGAGTGTGGAAAAGCTCAGGGCATGAAAAAGCCAATAACCATTAAATGCAGTAGCAAAATTCCTTCTTCTCCAATACGCACTATAGCAGGTTCTTAGCCTTGATTGTGATGCATTGATTATTTTTTACAAAATCCATGGGAATAAATTAAATGTCAATATTTTATCAGGAAGTAGAAGGACTAAAAGCATTAAATACTAAAGGTATAGATTCAGTACTGGCCATAATCTCAAATACACCACCTGCCTCTTCAGCAGAAATTAAATCAACAGTAAAATCTGCTAGAAGCCATTTTGAGGAAGACACGGGCAATACCAACTTCTAGTAATTTATCACTAAAGAAACATGAACTGGCCCTTTTCTGCATCTCAAACCTCATCTTAAATAATCTCCTGACTCCCCTATCTTGCTACATTCTAGCCCAACCAGTTGGCATTCAGGATTTCGTGAATACCATGCTTTTTTTCCACTTTGGAGTCTGCAAACATGCTCTTCTCTTCTTTGCTTAAATGCTCTCCCTCTTCCCTTTTCCTTGGCCAATCTCTACTCATTTGTTAAATTTCCTCTCAAACATCATTTCCCGAAAGAGGCATTTTCTAAAAGCAGATTCTATTTTATTTTTTAAAATTATGCTTATAGAGGTAATGTTGCTTTACAACACTGTAAATGTTTTGGAGTATAGGTTCACACTCCACAAATGTATGTATCACAACACCCACCACCAAAGCCCTGATACTCTCCCACCATAGTCCATTGAGCCCCTCCCGCTTTTGCTACCCCTGAACCTCCCTCTGGTTGACAGCCAGTCCTAAAGTCATTCTACATTGTCCTATTCTTTTCCTTTAAGACCTCAAATAGAATTCACCATTATACATTTGCTTGTATGTTTACTGTTAATCCCTGCCTCCCCTATAAAATTATAAAATTCACCAGGCCAGGGGTCACAGCTGACTTTTTTCACTATTGAGTTCTTGGCCTGCAGTCCAACATTGACATAGTAAATACAATCCATATTCAATGAAAATAGCCTTTAGAATATTCAGTGGTGACTGCCTGGTCTCTGGGGTTCATGTGCTCTTTCTAATATTGTTCACAAACACACATATTCACACCCCCACACACATTTGGTTTTCAGTTGAATTGGGTGTAGCAGACCTATGTGACTTGGCAAAATTTAAAATCCAATTAAATCTGCCTTGTTTTCCTTAAAATCTACATTTGCCTCATCCTCCCAATTCTCTATATACATGACAACACATGCATTGTAAAAACATACACGCCCTTCTGATTCTTAAATTCTAGTCGTTGTCTAAACCAGTCTCCACCCTTTCAATTTTCAGAAAGACATCAGGACACCAGAGACTGGGTGGGAAGATGGCAACATGCCAGGAAGTCTGACCCAGTGAACTATTTCAGTCAAACATGCAGTTTGAATTGGATGGCCTGATCCCTGAGAAGGGATTTCTGGATGAGACACTTCATTAGTAGCTGAGCCAGCTTCTAGGGCTTGTCGGTCTTTGCTCTCCCATGCTTGGAGTTAGCAAAGTGACACCGTGAAGCCCGCTGGAGTGACAGCACCAGTGAGTCACAGGCAACAATGGCTGAAACAGCATGGCCCAGAGGCACCAGTCATAGCTCTAGGCTCAGGATCCCCAAAGTGGCACAGCTCAAAATGAGGTGTGGTGTCAACTGAAAAGTATGTGCTGAGCACCTTCTATATGTCTAATCTGGGGCGTTGCCTGGAGGACAAATTCTAGGTCAAAGCAGACTCCCAATCCCAGCTTAAATTCCAACTTCATGTTCTAGCTGGCTAATCCTGGGTTTATTTCTGAACCTCTTTCTCTCTGTCACTTTCCTAACTGTAAAGTGAGGGTGATGTGATCCCAAGGATTAGCTGACTAGACCTACACAAAGCACTGAGAATGCCACCTGACACACGCAGGCACTAAATAAGCATTAGAATACCCAGAAGTAGTAGAGTAAATCGTTAGCTATGTGACTTTCAATGTCAGAGAGATACCCCTCGGCTCTGCCATTTATAACTGAGAGCCTCTGGACAAGTCACTTCAATTCTCTGGAACCCAGTCTCCTCATCAGTAAATAATAGAGGCCCTACTCTGCAGGGGAGTTATGAAGATTGAGAGAGATCTAGAAATTATGGAGGATGGCATGTCACCCAGCAATGTGCAGACCCTCAATCAAAACGGTCATTTGTCATTTCTCCAGAGGCATGACCCCCTTGGGTCCCGGAGAAGGCACAATGAGCGCTCCGCAGCCTCACCCCGTAGGACCGAATAGCTCCGAGGATGCCATGTGCAGAGGAGGTGGCGAGCTGAGCTGCAGTTGTTTGACTTGGTTCGGCAGTACAAGCCCAAGGCTTTCCCTTTTGGGGGGATGAACTGTCAGAACTTAAAATTGTGATGTTTTCAGTTAAAAGCCCAAATTTTCAGTTTTTTTAAAGTAAAAGATGGGCACCTCTGGGCCAGCACCGCCACACCGCCCCTCCTGACTTAGCTGGGAAGTGCCTCCTTTAAAAGGCCATCAGGTCCCGGACAGGCTGCATCTCCCACTCCTTGCAAGTGTACTCCCAACCTGGAGGCCAAACACCAGCTCCATTTACCCCCGTGAGATGTCCCTCCACCTCTCTGCTCTCATCTCTGGTGTCACTTGGCCTCCCTAGGCATCCGAGTTAGCAGCTGTCTTCATTGTTCACT
The DNA here is from genome assembly GCA_004024925.1 of Scalopus aquaticus. Taxonomy (NCBI): domain Eukaryota; kingdom Metazoa; phylum Chordata; class Mammalia; order Eulipotyphla; family Talpidae; genus Scalopus; species Scalopus aquaticus. Next base: position 62,460 of record PVIJ01006524.1, on the reverse strand, counting down.
GGTATCCCCCAGAAACGGACCCCTCTACAAAGTTGCATGTCAGGAAGCAAGCCCTTTACCCACGTGGCCTCCAGTTATTTGCCTTCCCTGGCCAATACAAGCACAGACGGAGTCAGCTCCACGACTAAAGGTTGGTCTCTCCATTGCGCTGAGCACACGGTGGGGAACAGCCTCCCACCTGAAAGTTGACCCCATACATTCATGACGCTTTCGCCTGGAACATTCTCCTGTTGCATTTAGACTGAGGGAAGAGGTTGTGGGACAAAGGATAGAGGTGACCTATGACAATGCTTAGAGCCGAGTTCTTGAAAACATCTCCTATGGCTCATCAGACACTAAAGATACTCTTCCTCGGGTGAAACAAGTCAACCCCCTTTTGGGAAACAGCTTATCCATTAATTCCCATCGTCAGGTCACATCTGGGCAAATTAAAGACTCACAAGTCCTGTGAGAAAGAAGTTCATACTCAATTCATTCCATAGACATTGATGGAGGCCTACCATGTACCAGGTACTCTAGGAGCTGGGGACGCGGCATCGATAGACAAGAACCTGAACTCTGGCAACTCATTCCAGTGTGGAGTAAAGGAGGGTGCTTCACTCTGTCTCCAGAGTCGCTCACTATATAATGATACCGGGTTTATGCATAATACAAAGGCCACAGCACAAATCCCTAGCACCTGTCTCCAGAGTCTCTTCATGATAAAGAATGATGGAGTTATTTTTCCTCATTAATGCATAAGAGAATAAGATCACTCCAGAACCATTCTCAGTCGGAGAAACATAATTTATTTCTTGCAAAGTCAAGATCCCACTAGGGCAGGCTTACTTGGGGAGAACCACAGCCTCACCTGGACCCTAGATTTGGCAAAGATTTCCCTGACGAGCAAACCAAGGGTTAACTTGCCTTTCGCCTCCAAAGCGGAATATTTTTCTCTGTATCTAACACAACCCAGTTGGAAATGTATTTGTTTTTCACTGTTTAATCTTCTGCATCACCCACTGTTGATTAGATTTAATTAATTTATGTTTCTAATGAATTTAGAAGCTCACAGTGCTGTGGCAGGAATATTTTCAGACAGCATCTGGCCACCAAATGGATTGATTACCTTGTCTGCAAAAATCTTTCAAACATCTGGGGCCTGATTATGTGACACAACCAAAAGCTCCTTCAGAGGTAAGAAATGCCCATCCAGGGGAGTGAGAGGGTGCTAGAAATAGAAATCGCTTTGGTTTGTGAATCTGGATCCTGGCACTCCCCCAACATGAGATCACATTTGCTGCTCATTGGCACAGTGTCAATGGCACCTAATAGACGGATCTGACTCTATTTTGTTCAACATAATCAGAATACACCAGGCCTGAACCCAGGCCACCACCCTGTGAACTTCTTTTTGGCACTTGCGTGCAGAAGCTCCCCCGGTCATTAAGATGAAACATTTATAGAAAACATTTAGAGAGAAGCATGCTGCTCTCACTCACTGAACAAACATTATCGGTGGCCGACTGTGTGCCTGGCACCGAGCCACACCCACCTCTTCATTAGCTGCTCTTGGCAACAGCCCCGCAAGGTAGGCCAGCCCGGCTCTCTCATTCTCACAGACGAGTTTGAGCACGATGCAAAAATAATAACTATGATATCAATACGGTAAGGGGTACAGACACACACACACACACACACACACACCAGACTGCATGTGAAACACATCGCATGTGTTAGCTTATTTCACTCTTATAATTAAACCATCACATGGATACTGTTAATATTATGTCCAGCTTATAGATGAGAGCATGGAGGCACTGGGGCTGATGTGACTTGCAGAGAGTAACCCAGCGAGCTTCAGCAGAGCCTTGGAGCATAGACCTCCTAATTGGAGAGCCTCTGAGCTCAACCACTCACTCTGACACTGCTGGATAACATTCATGAAAGAGCTACTATGTGTTAGGTGCAATCTTTGGGGATTTCCTGCCTTGTATTCTAAATATTTGCACCATGCACAATAGGTATCAATATTCCCAGACAAGGAGGCTGAGACCCAGAAACAGTAACTTACGGAGGTCACAAAGAACACTAGTAACAAGCAGGGACTTAACTCAGGTCTGCAGGACTGCAAAGGCCACAGTCTTGACCGAGTGACCTGCTGATAGATGAAAGAAAAGGGAATGTGTAAACTCAAAGCTGCACCAGCAAAGCAGTTGGACAGCTAGAAGAGAGGGGCAAGCTAGCAGCTTTGCTCAGCCCAGAGCACTCCAGAGCAAGAGGAGATAAGGAATGAACAAAGAATAAGAAAACAGCTACATCTTAATGAGATAGGTGAAAGATATTAGAAATCTCACTGCCTGACTGGTTTTCTGGCTCAAGTTCAAAGAAAAAAATTACTGATAACCAGGTGGGCTGCTTAGTATAAACAATGAAAAACACTCAACATTTGAAAATTTCTGAACAATGGATGCAAACTATTACACAACCAGGTTCCTGCAATTATATACTAGTGTTGAAAAAAACCAGTTTGCATGGTTCCTTTGATATAATATCATTTAATAAATCTGCCTACTTCTCCGATTTGAAAAAACTCTTATCCTCTTCCATTTCTCTGTTGCCCACTGTTCTACCTAAACATGGCCACACACCCTGTCTTCTTTGGACTTTTGTGTGTGTTCCCCTTCAACTTGGTAACATCTCCATCTTAATCTCCTCTTTGGCTAACCCCTAATTCAATCAACCTCAAGCCTCACTGAGGTTGGATATTTCTTCCTCCAGGAAGCCTTCCTTGACTTTCCTATTTTGGATTAGGAACCATTTTAAGTGCATCCAGTGTTTCCTCTTACTTCATCATTTACTACAATGGAAAGTAACTGCTTATCTATTCGTTGGTGTCATTGAGAGAAAATATGTTGATTACTATTGTATTCCCAACATATGGATGTATAATAGGTGCCCAATAAACAATTAATTGAATGGATGGATGGATGGATGGAGGGAGGGATTATGAACATTATAACATCCTTTTAGCTCGTCTCTCTGTTTAAAAATCTCTTATCTCCACTTTATGTTAGACTGTAGAAGTCATTAAATTTCTCTAGTATTATTTTTCTTTTCATCACTTTCTTTTGAACACTTCAGAATAGTGAATTTGGGAGGTAAGAGAGGGGAATTAAGTGAGAAGCATGCTGAGAAAATTTCTTATGGAGTCCTAAAAGTGTCTTATGCCATAACCTGGGTAATGATGACATGGGTGTATATATGTACCTTGAGCTGAACATGAAAAAAAAGTTTACTTTAAGCAATCTACACTTCTGCCTAAATAAAGAGACCCTTTGAAAGTTTGCTTGGATTGATGGGAGAGTCAAGTTTCTTTGCTCACCAACCCAACTGACATCTTGCTTGTTCAGACCCACTTCTCTTAAACACACATCCTTATCATTTCACAGGTTCTCAAACTCTTTTACTCAGGTCCTGCTCGATGCTGAAAACCATGCTGTGAGTCTCCTGCTTTCTCATCTACCTTTGGGAAGTTTCTCCCATTCTCGAAGGACCGGGGTGAAACCATATTGCACAGATTTCATTAAACTCTTTTTTCTGAACCCTTGACTTGTATTGAATTTTGGCTCATTCATTTATTTTAACATTTTCCAAAGACCATACATTCCTTGCAGGCATCTTTATATTATTTCCAATTTTTATATTTAGCACAAGGTCTGGTATAATAGTAGATGCTATATATGTATTTGTTGCAAATAAATCAAGGGCCTGCCTCTATGACCACATCTGGCAGTTATGAGCATGTGTAGGGATCAGTAAGACAGGCTGTCTTTGTCCTCTGGGATGAATCTTAGTGTCATGGTTAAGACCATGGACTTTAGACGTGTGGTTTCCAATCCAGGTTTCACAATTCCCTAGCTCTGTGATCCAGTGTGATCAGTTGCTATCAGCAAAACTCAGTAGTTTTGTAAAAGGGGCACTTTCCCATAAGGCTGTTGTGAGGATTATGTAAGAGGTTAAGTCATTACATTTACCAGTGAACCATCATTGTATTATTTCACTAACTAAAACATAATTACATCCAAATAAAAGTCTATGCTTTTAATATGATCCTGCAAAGAATTTAGCACCCCTGACTGACTCCTTCATTGGAGCCACCACCAACACATTGTGGTTATTATCATCAGAGCTTTTAAATGCAAACATATTTAAGAAAAATCTCTGAATTGGTAAAAATGCAGACAGCAAAAAAGAGCAAGTACATCGTGAGAGATATACATGCGCACACAAACAGAATGAATTTAATCCTTCAGAGATTCCTTAGGGACATTCCATCACATCCCATTAACATGGTCCCGAAGGCGAGCAAGGCCTCTGATCTTTCCGTATTTAATATCTTTGAAAAAATTCTGAAACCATACATCTTGAAGTGGTACACAAAGGCGTGGGTACCTGAGAGTTCATGCAAAAGCATTCTCCTTTAGTTCCTCCTCACATAATTCTTTCATCATCATAATTCCTGGTGCTTTTCTGCAAACTTTTGACCTTAGGATAGCTCTTTGATTGCTCGATAGCATTTTGACAGCAAGGAGGAAAGAACAAGTTCTCAGTGTGTTCTTACACATTCATTTAAAAGACAACAGTTTAATAATTCTAATTCATATAGACTTCTATTCATACAATCAATAATTCATGACAATTTCTCTGCAGCATTTTAGTGACAACAGAAAGGGCAGGATATTTCTCCTTTCTGCCTCCCTTTCTTCACTTAGTCATGCCTCCAGCCTGAGAGAACAGAATCTCAAGAAAACAGTTTCCATGGTGATTTTTCCTTTGAGTACCCAACTGTATTTCACTCTTTCTGGAGTGAATTAATGCTTTTTATTGCTTTCATGCTAAATATATTGAAGATTAGATTTGATTTCCTCGGCAGTGATACCATTTTATCAGGAAAATGGATAGTAAAAACACAGCATGAAGAAACTATATATTTTTTGCAACTACAAGGTCAGTCAGAAAGGTAAAAAAGACAAGCATTTCAGAGGGGAAAAAATGACCAGCCCGGGAACGGGCCGCACGTGTCTGGAAGTAAGGCTCTGCGTGGCCCTCCATGTCAGAAAGCTGGCGCCGGAGGAGGCGCGTCCCATCTCTCCGTGCGCTGAGGTGGTATATGCTGACCTCAAACACTGAGGGGCAGGGGAGAAGTTGACTTTTAATGTAGGGTCTCCTCCTTGCAGAAAATACAAGATCATATAGAACAAGGACATGATCAAACCCACAATACCCTGCAGGGATCGAACTCATGCTACAATGGGTGTAGATAGCTTCATAGTGCTGAGACTGATCCCCTTGCACCACCAGGGAGGCCTCTGTGCAGCCTCTTTCTCATTAAAATACCCTACATGGTATTTTATTAAGGAGAGGTATGATTTGTACTAAAGTTACAATTGGCCTCCCTTGCTTTTCCTAATACTTAAGTGACCCTCCTAAGGCGCCCAGTGGACACTCAGCTTTCGGACACAGAACTCACACTAGTTCCCACCCGCTTACTCACCGTGCCCACCAGATCCTAAAAGGGCAGGGCTGTGTCATCCCCATTCACTCTGGTACCTGGCACCTAACACAGCACACACACAGAGGAAATAAAAATGATGACAAGAGAACTGGAAGGGGAACTCCGAGACACTGAGGTCTTTGTAAAGCTGGTGTGGTGTGTTGGAGGATGAGGAAAACTTCTGGAATAAGAAAAGATCGGCCACAGCTACTGGTTTTCAATCTCTCCGACCCCAGCTCTTTCCCTATCTTGGCATAACAAAGGGTTAAAGGGGACAACTGGGGTGGGAGGAGAGGAGCAAAGAAGAGCCCCTGAACCTGCAGCCTCTTTTTTGTTTAAGATCTATTAATTTATGCATACAAGATCTGGGGTGCAGGCCAGAGGTGTGGGGTGGTAAGAGGATTCATCAGAGACAGAGTGGGGAGCAGAACAAGTGGATTGACTGAAGTACACTGCTGAGGGGAGCAGCTGGCGAGGCAGGAGAGGTCTGCTGCGCCATGTGGGAATCTCCCTGGCCAGGGATCAAATTCATGCTACAATGGGTGTAGATAGCTTCATAGTGCTGAGACTGAACCCCTTGCACCACCAGGGAGGCCCCTGTGCAGCCTCTTTCTCCACCATTAAATGCCCACTCTGCATGGCCTGGAGTTAGGTCATCACCAGGTACCAAATCACTGGGAAGAAAACTGGGACTTCAGCCCATGAGTAAGTATTGAGCATCTATGCCAAACCAGCTACCGTCCCAGGTGCTGCTGGGCCAAGCAGTTGAACATAAGAACTTTTGATCCCATGGTATTTAGCATTCAGGAAAGATTTTTCTGGAATCTTGCAGAAGGGGACATAGCTGAGGACAATCACATGTCTGACTACTAGCAATAGCCAGAGGCAGACAAGTGTGTGGCAGATTCACTTTAGGTCCCAAATATGCATAACTCACTTGGTTCTCACAACCAATCTACAGACTGGTACTATCATTTCATTTAGCATGTAAAGTGACTGAGGCTTAGACAGGTGAAGCAACCTTCCTAAAATCCTAGAGTCAGTTAGTAATGCAGCTGAGATTCCAAGCTGCGTCATCTGATACTTGATTTAACTCGATATCAACATCTTAACAACTCCACAGTTCTGAACCTCAGACTTACGAGATCTCAGCTGCGAGAACATTTCCCAAGCTACAAGGCATTTCCCAGAGTCTCCCTTGCTTGGATTAACTCTCAGACACTTCCCTTCATTTCAAAGAGCGTGGGTCCCCCACCTGCTAACAATATGCATTAGAAAAAAGGACAGGAAAGAAGTGTATGAAGGGTTAAAATTCAGGCTCAGAGGGTTTTATATTTTACTCTTACTTCTTTGAGATAATTCTATTTCTCTGCTTTCTGTAATGAGCATGCATGATTTTAAACATCACAAAATAAGTTACTTTTTTGGGCATGCAGTGAGAGCCTAACCAAAAGGAAAGCAAATACGGGGAGATGGAGATGTCAGCTTAGGAGCTGTCTATGTGAGGTCAGAGTTAGGAAGGAAAATACATTTGAATCTCTAGCATCATCCATCCATCCCCCTGTGCGACTCCCATCAATGGAATATTTTTAAATGAGACCTTTGGCCACATTTAGTAATATGCATGAGAACCTAGTAAGCAGAGAAACCGGAAGTTTGTCTGTCTTTCTCCTGGAGGAGAGATGGGGCTGGGAGTCCACACTCTTGACGAGAGCTAGCTCCCCTCCGTGGGTCTGCTGGACTCTAGATCCTGCTCGTTAACTCTCTGCTCTCCTGCCTCTTCCTCCTGAACAAAGCAACTCTCTAACACTTGGCAAGACGAGACTTTTGTCATTAGACAGAGCAGCCTCGATGGTCATAAGGAGCATGACCAGGAAATGCAGACAGATATTCTCGGCATTTTTGGAAGAAACTGATGGGGGCTTGAGGGGCTTGATGGAGATGGGGAGGGGAAAGCTCTAGAGGTGTGGGTTCAGAGAGAAACACGCAGATTAGATGAGGAGCTGCACATGGCTTGCCAGCTGGCTCCTTTTCCAGTCTCTTCCTTATTAATGAATCCAACACTCATCTTTTGCTAATCTTCTCATAAATAAAATATACATATTACAAAGACATCCCTGACGGCAGTTACACTCCAAGATAAGCTAGAATGGATGAAGACAAAAACAGGCATTTTCAGGTAGATACAATGACGGCAATTACTGGCACCCAAAATGCCAACACGATTTGCAGTACGGCAGTGCCCCTGATGTTGGGCGCGGATCCAGGCATGTAATCTGCTATGGCTTTTTCAGGGTCTTATGGTGTCTGCTTCAGCACTCTTTTTATAGCACGAGGCAGAAAATATAAACGATCTTGACACAGACTGTAACCATCCTGTACTGTATCTGTTAAATAATTAGCATTTTACATAGCAGAGAGAAAGTCAACTGTATTTCTATCTACCCGCCTCTTTCTCTCTTCCCATAGGCAGTAACTGAGTAATTAGGAACTGGGGTGTTGAAGTCAGAGAGATGGGGGTCAAAGCACAGCTCTGCCCACACATCAGCTGTAACGTCTTGGGAGAGTCAGTCTCTTTCACTCCCAGTTTCCCAGGAGCATCTTTCCTCTCAGAGGCTAGCTGGGAGCATGCAATGAGGTAACTCAAATCAAGGCGCTAGCACCAGGCCTGTCATCTGCTAAGTCCTCAATGAGAGTTAGAAAGATGGAAAATATGACATGACTGACAAGGATTTGGGGGCGGAGTGGGTATGTTCAATGACTTTTTTGGGTCTTCTATGAGAAGTTTATCATCTCACAATGGGTTCAAACAACTTCCTCTTATCTATCCTTTGAGTGATAGTTTCTTTTTATTCCAACCCCAAAGTTAGAAGCATAAATATCTCCCACCGACTTGATGATTAAGATACGGTCCAAGGACTCTTTCCTCATTTACTGTTTAAAAACAACCTTCTGTGAAGATTTTTGATGGATTTAAGGGATATTTATGACTCAGGCCTCCTGGCAACGTCTCTGATGCTGACTCATTCTTTATCCCTGGAGGAAAGGAGGCAGCTGAAGTCATCATTCATTTATCCTGCTTCTCAGTTATGGGGAAAGGTCAGAGGGAAACCACCACTCAGCACAGGGAAAACACAAGAATGAGAATTTCAATAACTGCTTGACCACAAGAGAAAAAAGAATGTCTAGCAGAGGGTCACTCACAAAAATCTCCTTCATATAAATGCTTCAGTATTGCTAAAGAATAATATTGTGTCTGATGCCTCAGGCTTTCAGGTCCAAACTCTCAGCAACTCCCCTTCTTTTGCAGAGCAATTGCAAACCAAGTGACAGGTGATGGAAAGGCAGGACGGGCAGAAATAGAAAGGACGCAAGATTTGGAATCCCATGGTGACTATGGCCTTGAGAATAGGAGTAAAAGGGCAATTTGCAAAGTGTCAGAGGAAATAGAAAAGGTTTCATAAGACAATAAAGGTGGAATTTATGACTATTACCATGAGAAATAACAGCAGGAATAAGGCCACCACTATATAATCACCAACAAATACAACATCAAGAAAATTTACTGAGCATCAGATGTTTAGGAATATGCCGGCCAGCGAGAGATCGAGATGCTGGGAGCTAACAATTTGAGGACATCGACAAGGAGGGTGTGAAAAGTCAAAATGAGCCTTCCATTTCATCCTCAAACAGTACTATGAGATCGGTTCTTCTGCTCTACCCTGGTTCTCCTGCTCTATGCACTCACTGCTGGGGAACTCGAAGCTTAGAGAGGGAAGGAACTCACTTAAGACCACAGAGTCAGCTAGGAACATGGATTCCAGAGCCCATTTTCTGCTACTGCTGCTTCAGTAAAGAAGAGCTCTGTTGAAAGCGATGCTATCTATTGTCTGTAAATTACTGACATACAGCCACTGCAAAAATCATTTGAAGTACTCATCATTACTCTTGGCTGTCTGGGGAGGATATAGGAGGAAATTTAGGACAATTTTAGACTTAAAGGCCCCTGTGAACTCTTGGCATCACTTCCATTACAAATGTACTTCAGTGGGGGTGCTGTTTTGCAATCTGAAGGCTCTTACATCAACTACAAACATTCAAGTAGCATATTCAGTCCAAGTTCTATGAGAGCATGAGATAAAATACATTTCCAGAGCACAGCACTGAGTGGTAAATAAATGATGGCAATTATGGGATTGCTAAAGTTTACCTAAATTCTATGTTAACAGAAAAAGTTTTGCAAGATATGCCATTGAAGTGTGTGTGTGTGTGTGTGTGTGTGTGTGTGTGTGTGTGTGTGTGTGTGAGGTGGGGGGGACATGTTTGTAGTTTCAATCAGGAAATGCTCCCAACAGAGCTACCCTTATCCCTATTTTAAATAAATGAATAAGATCTCTGGAGTCTACCCAACAACATTTGGTTTTGAACAAGAAATATACAGCCTATTAAAGCAGACATAAGTAAGGCCTGAGATTACAGCTGTAGGGTCCCAGGCATTGCCCACGTGAAGGCTGTTTTTCCCAAGCTTGAGCTAGAGCTTTGGATCAAGTGTCCCTCAGACAAGCTGCAAGTGGGCATCCAGTTTGAGAAGGGTATAGGCAGATTTGAGACAAGAGAAGTCACACACACACACACACAGACACACAGAGGCACACGTGTGTGCAGCATTATTCTCACGGTATAAGCTATAGTTATGAACATGATGAATCCTGCTTGCTAGAAGCTGACCTCAAGATCATTGCAATGCCCTGACACTGACTTGCCATGTTGAATTCCAGTTTGAATCATGGCAATACTGGCGGTTGTGATTGCATTGGAGGTGATCATAGTAACGACAGCTAAAAGTCATGAACATTTTCAGGCACTGTTCCTTTTTTTTTTAAGATTTTTTTTTTTGCATAGAACTGGGGTGTAGGCCAGAGGTGTGGGGGGTGAGAGGATTCACCAGAGACAGAGTGAGGAGCAGGTTAGGTGGGTTTACCGAATACACTGCTAAGGGGAGCACAGGTGAGACAGGAGAGGTCTGCTGCGCCATGTGGATCAGCCCCCTGGCCGGGGATCGAACTCAGGCCATGGCGGTGATAGTGCTGAGTCTTAACCCCTGGGGCCCCCAGGGGGGCATTCCAGGCACCGTTTTAAGTTCAGTAGACATACACCTCATAGGGCTTTTGTGAAGGGAAATGAGTTAGACACTATTATTATCCCCTTTTTACAGGTGGAGAAACATAGGAAGTGCCCTATGTGTGCTATTTCATTCAGTTCTCACAATTACCTATGTAGGTATCTTACTCTTCCCATTTTAGAGATGAAGAAACTGAGCACAGAGTGGTTACTTGCTCACAGTCCTGCAGCTAAGAGATGCAAGAGCTGGGACTGTGTGGTGTCAAAGCTTACGGTCTTAATTGCAACAGTATTCTTTTGGTACTGTTTGCTCTGCCAGTACCGTGGCCATATTCCACTACCAACCCAGCTCCCGACCCTCCTTTCTTCCACTCTGCCTGCCCTAGAAAGACTGAGACGCAATGTGTCTTAACTTTCTTCAGCTGTCAAATGGCATAAAATTGATGTTGACCTCAAAGGAAAGGGTCTGTCCGGTGCCTTCCACACCAGGTCTTCCATGAACACCTGAAACCCACTGTCAGGCCTAAATCATGGCTCTCATCACCTCCTGTCCCCTGCTAGTGGCACTGCCCTCCAGGGCCCAGAAGGAAGCTGAGGATGAATTTCCTAGCAGAAGATGAAAGAGGGCAAGTGTTAATGCGCTGGAGATGAACTGTGCCAGATGAGGGGAAAGAAAGAAGGGCAATTGCTTTGGATTTCATCGCTGGGAACCCCCATCTTTTTATTATTTGTATAAATCATTTGACTGTGAAGGCACCATAGGCCAAGCTTCCGTGTCTACCGATGATAATAAATTGGGTAGCACAATAAATATCGGGGAAAACGAGGCTGCCAAATGAAGAAGGATTTAGATCATTTAAATCCTAGGCTATGAGTCGTCAAATCCAGTTTAATACTGATAAGTGCGGGATAATAACTCACAGCAAACACTCCCCTCCAACCAAGTCCCCCACCCAACATCCTTCTAACCCCCTCTCACTCCTTGCAAACAGAGAGAGAACCCTGGGGGGATTTGGAGAATGAAAATGATGGTATATACTGACCAGAAATGAGCCCAAGTTATTACATAATAATCCCAGATGCTTCAGTTTGGGCTTAGAGCAAATATGAAGAGCTAATAGAACGCTGCAAGGTTCGATTAGCTGCTATGGGGATTCTAAATCAGAGCGGGTTTTATACTATTAAATTGGATGGGGAAAAAGGAGTCTCATGGTTGGATATAATGGAAAAATGGGAAGGATTAGGGAACATAAAACCATGGGCATCATGGGTGGCTAGGAGTGGTTTGAGGGTGGTGTCAGCTCTGAGGGAGACTTGTGTCAAAGCAAGAGACAATTTAGCCATCAGAATGGCTATTCTCAGCAGCCACATGATGCCAAAGATGGCTTTCCAGGACTCACACCCAAGTTCAGAGGTACTGCCAAGGGTTCAGCAGAAGCAGGCTCCTCCCTGATAACACTGGAATTTCAGGAATTGGAATCACTAGACATTGCTTGACTTGGTAGTAATGATTATGTCATTTAACATTTGTGAATGCCCAATATGTGCCAGGTATTGTTCTAGAGCTGAGGCTACCTCACCACACAAGAGCAGATACGACGGTGACGATACTGACAATGGCGCACTCACATTGTAACATGTTCTTTGCATGCATTAGCTCCTTCAATCCTCACAAAAATCTAATGAAATAGTTGCTGTATGGACTGAATGTCTGTCTTTCCCCCAAATTCATATGTTGAAACCCTGACTCCCAATGTAATGGCATTTGGATGTGGGGCCTTTGGGAGCAATGAGACAATGAGATTTAGATGATCGTAAAGATGGGGCCCTTGTGATGGAATTAGTGCCCTTAGAAGAGCCTGTGGTGTCCATTTCTTTGCCACACGAGGACGCTGCAGGCAGCTGACCACCTGCAAGTCCTTACTGGGGAGCTAGTCAGCTGGCACCTTGATCGTGGACTTTTGGTCTTCAGAACTGTGAGAAAGAAACTCCTGTTGATTAAGCCATCTTGTCTATGGTATTTGCTGTGGTGGCCTGAGCAGACTAATAGTTATTCCCATCACCATCATTTTATAAATGAGGAAACTGAGGTGCAAAGAGATAAATTTGCTCTAGATCATGCCGGAAGGACTAATGCTGACATCCAAACACCATCTGCCTAAAGCCCAGTTTTTTCATGACATCTGGATGGGGGAGTGAGTCATACGGCATGTGAGAAGGGAGGACACCTCTGTGGGCCACTCCCACCATCACCCTTTCCTGGATGTGTGCTTAGATACATTTCACAAGTTGTGCATGAATGAAAGTGAACCCCAATGTTCTGGCTTCCGTGTAACCTGGTAGTTATCGATACAGTCATGCAATACTAAAAATGGGGTTGCAGCTCCGTTTTCATTCCTGCTCAGTCATTACCCTGTGGGACATGTCCCTGGGTCACCTTGCATCTCTAGTTGGTTTTGTTTAGAATTAATGACTTTTAGTCTTCCCCCAACACAGGTCAATAAAAATAATGAGAATCACATACATTATTGTACATTTTCTAGTAGCAACATTAAAAAAATATTAAAAGCCAGGTAAAGTTAATATAATAATGTATTCTTATTTTACCCAATTTATGGAAAATATGATTTTAATGTATAATGAACAAAAAATATCAGTGAGTTATTTTTCCTATCTTTTTCCACAACCTGGTGTGTATTTTACACATGGAGCATTTGTCAGTTTGCATAGCTGGTGAGGCCACTGGATTGGTCAGCGAGCGCTGCTGCGTTTTGAATTGTCCTGACTACACTATAGGAACCGTCTTCCCTAATGGCATTAGTGAGTATCTAGTACATGGTAAATCAGTACTGAGATTTTCACATCATCTAACCCTTCCAGTTGGTCTCCAAAATATACTGTTGGCCTTACATTACAGGTGAAGAAACCGAGGAAAGTGACGAGAGGCTACAAGATCATAGGGAATAGTTAGTGTTATTTCTTCAACATCAAGCATGTGGCCTAGCCTAGAACGTGATTCAACAAATAAATGTCTATGGAATTGGAATTAGCAGCCCTGCAGAAGAGTGGGATTTGGATCAGGTATGACTGATTTTTTTTTTAAAGACCATCTGTCATTTTTTAAAAAGATTTATTTTATTTATTTATGCATACAGGAACTATGGTCTGGGCCAGAGGTATAGGGTGAGAAACGGGCCAGGTTAAGAAGATTCACCAGAGACAGAGTAGAGAGCAGAACAGGTGAATTTACTGAAATACACTGCTGAGTAGCAGGCAAGACCGGAGAGGTGTGCTGCGCTATGTGGGAAGCTCCCTGGCCAGGGATTGAATTCATGGCGCAGTGGCTAGTGACAGCTTAATAGCGTTGAGACTTTAACCCCTGCGCTACCAGAGAGGCCCAGACTTTGAATTGTATTATTCAAAATGCCTGATTTTGAATTGTATTATTTAACTGATGCCACCATAACTCTTGCAGGTCTATTATAGCCCCGAATGCACAAAGATTCCTCAATGCTTGTTAAATATATAGGCCTTTTATCACAGTTAAATAATAGAAGGAAAATTCCTCATCTAGCTGTTGCATTTATTGGTGTCTCCCTCTCTTTAATATTTGATTTAACTAATAGTTACTTGCTCAGAGTAGGAGGCTATGCCCAAACTTAGGGGCAAAAGATCATCAACATTATTCCAAGTCTGGTTTGGAAATCCTGCTACATAGTGTTCATTACAGTGAAGTACTATTACAAACGTTAGAGACACAGAAAAATGGTGTTGGAAGTGACTATAAATGTTATCTGCTAGGTTGTACTACTTAATTTGGCAGTACATTATATTTCAATTATACACACACACACACACACACACACACACACAATTCTGCATGGGTAATCCTTGTGGTCTCGACAACAGTCTATTGAAGGAGAAAACCCATACGTATTTATAGCCCCCAACTTTTTCCAGAGTGCCAGGCAAATGGCAGGAGAACATCTCATCATTAACTGACCTGAGTTTTGTCTTTGCTTCTGTGTGTACCAAATAATTGAGTGTCAGACTCCTTTTGGACAAAGAGTGGTTTGACCAGACACTGTTAAATTCTAATTCTAGACTGCACTTCCCAGAGAATACAGAGGGGAGGTGGTTGCTCCATTCTGACTTGGGCTAGAGATTCTTAAAACTAAGTCAGCTCAATTACAAAATTAATCTAAATACTTATTAACTATTATGCATTAGCTGTTATGATAGATGTATGAAGATGTCAGTCCCTGCTGTTGAGGCTACCACTGTCAGGGGAAGGACACAGTCATATAAAGAAGTCGTTTAAATACAGAGTGATAGGAACCAAGATAAGCTAAGTGCAGAGTTTGAGGGCAACACTTAGGAGGAGCACCTGACTTCAACTTGGAGGAATCAAGGGAAGTTCCCTGGAGAGCATTGCCTAAGTCTAGGGTTAAAAGACAAATCAAACATTGTCATTATATCCACACTACAAAATGCTAATCAGTCGGAAGGAAAGATGAAATGTTGCCTTTTACAGCAAAATGGGAATAATTCAAGGGAATTAAGTGTAGGAAAGCAAGTCAGAATGACAAATAGTGGACATTCGTATGGGGTGATGATTGTTCACCAAAGCAAGACACTGATAAAAACCAGCAGACGTTAATAAACAGTGAGGTTGCTCGCATAAAGAAAAAGGGAGAGGGAGAAGGGGTCCAAGGGGCTATGAGGAATGCTGCTGGGGAAGAAGTCATTTTTACAAACACTTAAGAAAGTATTCCCATATCTGAAGCTGGAAATAGCAGGGGCTGGGAGCTAGTCAACTAGGAGCTGACACTATCTTACAACATAGGACCTCATCTTTCCGGTGGGGTGGGGGGCACCCACTCATGGGGCTCTAGGAGACAGCATGCTTCCTTTAGGACACCTGAGTACTTTTCCCTCTTCCCCCTCCGAGCCAGCTATGGACAATGACAGCAATGCAAGGGGCAGTCTCTTCCAGGAGGTGTGAGCACCACCCAGTCTGCGGGTTCTAGAACTCCCAGTGCTGCCAGTGCTGGACAATTGGCTTCCATACTGAGTACACAATATAGGTCACTTAACTTTGAGTTTATTCTATCATGTCATATTTGAGACACCCTTGTATGTCATCCTAAATTCTTTTGAAACAGAGTAGGGTAAAAATACCCTAGTTAAACTGTCTTATTTGGACGAATCGATATCAGCCTAGTTTCCAAATATAAACAGGTGGACCAAGAACTATTTCTATGCTTCTAGATAGGACGTTGTATTTTGGGGAGGGTTGGGGAGGCACTCTTGCCTGGGCTCTAACCTTACTGGTGATTCTTCACAGAGGTAATGGGATTTCCTTAATCGAGCCCATTAGACTATCTTGTAATTATCACAGGGGCCAATCTGTCTATGTAATGGGCTCCGGAGGAATCAAACCTTCACGTTCTTACAAAGGAAAATGTTGTGCACGTGTCAGAAGGAAACCGTTTTGAAGAATTACTGTTTAACCATCTCAACAACAGCCGGGGGAGGGGGGAACTTTGCTGTGACACTGCAGAAAATTGCTGGATTTGGGACTTTATTGCTCCAAAGAGTATTTCTTTTTTCATGGGCATTTTAATAAATCTAAAATGCACATGATGCCAGCGGCACAGGGGACTCCGCGCCATCTGGTGAGGCTGGGCAGGCTGCTGCCTGCCTGCTCACTGTGGGAGGAAACCAGATCTTAAGGTTGGAGAGAATGCAATTCGGGATGGCTCTGGGAGTAACTAGTGATGAGCTCTGCTGGCTTGCTGCACTGGGCCGCCCAATGATGATGCCCACCCCCCTTACTGGGTCCATGAGTACTTTGACATTCTGGGCACGCTCTTCGGTTGCTCAATCCCTGCTACTTGAAGATATACACAAGATGCAATGACATTCTAATATCTCCACCCCCCCTTTTTTTTGGTAAATTTTGATGTGTAGTATAGAGAGGGTAGTTCCATAGTGAAGAGGACATTATGGAAAATTGAGAATTCGATAATATTTAAAATATAGTAATAATTAATAGCAACAATTATGGGTTGAGTTGTTTACCTCTGAAATTCATACACTGAATTCTTGACACCACCCCCCCTCATCCCTCAGAACGTGGCCTTATTTAGAAATAGGGTCACTGCAGATAAAATTAGTTAAGATGAGGTCACTAGGGTGGGCTCTAATCTAATTCAACTGGTATCTTTATAAAAGGGAAAATTGGGACAGATATCCACACTGGGAGAAGAGCACATGAGGGTGAAGGTAGAAACAGGAATGATGTGTCTACAGGTCAAAGATTGCCAGCAAGTCACGGAGGTTAACAGTGAGGGATGGGAGATGCTTCAGAGGAGACAACCCAGCCACACCTGGATCTCAGACTTCAAGGCTCGAGAACTGTGAGACAACAGATTTATGTCATTCAAACCACTAGTTCATGGTAACTTTTTTTTTCCCCCACAGCAACCCTAGTAAACTAACATAGTAACACGAGGGCAAGGTTCTGTGCTAAGCATTTTATTTATATGATCTTTTAATCCTCTTTAACAGTCTTATGGTCTGAAAATTGGTGTGGATTATTGATTGGTAGGGAATGAATGACTGGGCAGGTAGGAGAATTTTTTTCTTCTTTTTTCACCATCAACAGTGCATTCTAAAGGGTTTTCAGGATGATGGGTTGAAAGGACTTGGGAAATGATGCAGGATTCATACATTCCCTAACTCTGACTTAGTTAAGCATTTATAAAACAATCATATGAGACTATTAGAAAGCATCAAGTTTAAAACTCTCCTCAGTTGTGACACAGCTAAGCCGTTCTTCTCAAGAGAAAGGAAGGTCAAGGTCTTTATGCCTAATGAGAGGGAACTGGTATCTATTTTAGCCCAGTGATTCTGATGGCATTTTTACTTCTGGGCTAAGTGCATTGTCTCCCAAGTCTAATCCAGTTCACAGATCTCAAGCACGAAGGCACTAGAGTGCTTTACTAGCTCTCTCTCTCTCTCTCTCTTTTTTTTTTTTTATCATTCCTTCTGATTCTGTTTCAAACTTACTTCTTCTCCCTGTCAAACTGATTTTCTCCAAGCTTCCTTTCTACAGACACTTTGCAGTACAAGGAAGAAACCAGACACCAGCTATGAGACCCGAAGAAGGAACTGTCCAGCAGGTCATAAGCTAAATCGTGCCCCTGAAATGGTCCCCAGTCATCACGCAAATATCACTGCCAATCATTCTGCCCCCATATTGAGTGGTCTGTGGCCATGATTGCCAAGATTAAAATCAGGACTGATGACATGCAAAAGTAGACCCGACTGGTCTTATTGATTCTTCCCCACTGGGAGAGAATCACAGGTTAGCGAGCAGAAATCAATTCAACTGCATTAAGCGAAGTGTAGGTTTACTCATACCATGCTTGACGATGTCTTTTTGAAATGGCCAGAACACTTTATCTGTATACAGATACACACGTTTGTTTATAAATATACATATGTTTACAGAAATAGAGACCTGCTCCTTCTTTCTTTTTATAAGTTTAAAACAATGAAATACAAAAGTATAGGATGTAAGGTTGTTTCTGTATTTCCACCGACCTCCAACTTTGGTTCTTTTTGTTAGAAAAATAGAAGTTATTTGTGTTGAGATGTTGTCAATTTGGCAATGTTAGCTACCCCCCAGATGTCAGGCCGGGATGGCAGGGCAGACACAGACATAGTGCAGCCAAAGAGATATACTGAAGCCATTTGCTCTTGAGGAAATCATCATTTTTGGCTCTGTAGATTAAAGGAACCTGGCCCTTAGGCTTCAGTGCACCACAGGGAACACAGAATTCATTCTCTTTCCTCCTCCAGCGAGAACACATAGCCTGAGACTGAAGAGAGCTTTCAGAATGAACAATGGGTGGAAAGCACTGCCCTTCCAGCAGTGAGGAATGTGAAATTCCACTCCTACCCTTACATGTGTCACCAGGGAGCCCTCGGGACCGGGACGCGAGCCAGACCATCATTTGTACTCAGGGGCTCAGCCTTCACCTAAAAAATCATCAGGAGAGCCAAAGAGGGGCTCCTCCTCATTCCTCATCTCCAAGAAACAAAGAACAACACATTTCCCTGTGAGAAATTGTTTGTGGTTTGACTGAGAATAGCTGAGAGCTCGTTTTTCGTTGAGGCCGGCTGGCAATTTCCGAGTCTCACTCGCCTCCTCGGTATTTATCCTCTGCCTTCACACCCTGCACAGTTGCTCAGCCCTTTAAAAGCACCGAGGGGCCTCTGGTGCGTGGCTCATCACCGATGTGAGTCCTTCAACAAACACACATGGTCAGCACCGCAGAGATCAGGCGGGGAAGAGACCAAGGGTCAGGTTTATATTCAGTTTCGAATGCAAACTCTCCATTCCCAACTCAGTGTGGAAAACAAATCACTGACCCAAACCCTTGAGCTATGCAAAGTGGATGTCTGTGGTGCAGCGTCCTTCTGTGTCTGCATGCCCACAACTCCACCGGGCCTGGGCATGGTGTGAGGGGCGATGGGCAGTGGGGGCTGGATCAGTCAGCAGGCCTGAGTTCTGACTCTCCTTCTACTGTGTGCCCTTGAGCAAGGGACATAACCTTGGCAAAACCACATCTTCCTCGACCCTAAAATTAGGCCCGGGATTCCAACTTATATTCCAAAGTTTGCAGCATATTTGTGCATAAAAATCAGGTCCTAAAAACCTGATTCAGGGCCTCCCTGGTGGTGCAACGGGTTAAGTGCAGCGCTATGGAGCTGTCGGCAGCTGTGGCGTGCATCTGACGCCCGGACGGAGAGATTCCCACATGGCACGGCAGACGTCTCCTGCCTCGCCCTCTGCTCCCCTCAGCAGTGTGTTTCCATCGATCTGCCTATTCTGCTCCCCACTCTGTCTCTGGTGATCCCTCTCACCGCTCCGCACCTCTGGCCTGCACCCCAGCTTGTATGCAAAAATAAAATAAATCTTAAAAAAAAAAACACCAAAAAAACCTGATTCACAGGGTCACTATAGAGGACTTCATAAGAAAATAAATGCAATATTATCTTGCAAGCTAAATTATATATAAATGGTGGTACCGCCACATGGACAGGAGGAAATTCTTTAAGGACTTTATCATGAATAATTTGACATCATTATCAGGCTTCTAGAATTTACTAAGTTGCTGAATCTCTCTAAACTTTGGTTTTCCACCCAAATTGCTTGCCTTCCACATGAGAAAATGAGGTTAAAGGAAGTGCAAGTGTGCTTGAAAACCATAAATTGTTCTCGAAATGCAAGCAATTATTATTTAGAGAACTCATTTTGACTTTTGGCATTGTGATGCACACACGGTTAGTTCTTGGCTCCATGACAGATTTTAATTGGCCTGGCTGGGAGAGCAGGAAAGCGGTGGAGAGCTGCTGGGGCCACACCTGCAATGGCCCCGCAGCGTGTTAATCAAGACAATTAGGCTGGGGACCCAGCTAGTGCTTCCCACCACCGGGCACAGCCCTCCTCACTTTAAGAGGGAAATTAACAGCTGCTTTATGGGCTCATACTATCTCACTTTCTTGGAGAGCCACCCCAATCGGATCCACCTCGACGCAGCCAAATCGATCACCGGGGCCCAGGTGACATGCATCTGTGAAGAAACGTTAACTTTGACTTTGAAATGGCTTTTGGGCTGGGAGTTAAAAAAAGTCTCATGTGGCACCCGCTAGATCAAGCAGTCCCTGGGTGACAGTCAGCATCAGGGGGAAGAGGGTGGTCTCTTTTAAGTGATCTATTTGAAAGAAAAAAGGAACAGGGGTTGAGCAGATGAATTCAGTCTCAAAGCCCCTACCCATTCTCTAGTCTGTGAAAGGAGGAGAATGAGTTCCGGGACAGAACAACTCTGTCTGCTTCTAAGCTTTACATTGATGTTACAGATTCTGGAATTTTCTTCCTTCCTCTGCCTCCTGAGGTGCACAGCGCTTTTAAGAAGCATGGGAAATACATTTTGTTGTTTGGATTGCTTTTTGCCTTTGGGCAAAGCAGCTAGGGTTGACAATTGGTGAATTAAATGGTGGCAAAAATAAATGTTTGCTTTGAGCTGATTGTAACATTCTGAGTTTACAAGCATTTTTCTCACGAACTCCTCATGATAAAGGTGCTGTGTGGGCATCTGAGCTCCCATTCCACAGAAATGGAGAGTGAGGCTCAGGAAGGCTGAGCTGACATGGTCACATGGCAGAGTCTGCACTCAAGTCCAGGTCTTGTGATTTCAAAGATTTCCCTAACACCTTGTCGCCTGCCACCTGCGGAAGAACCATTGCTCAGGGGCTGGGAACCAGGCCTGACCTATTCCTGTGGTCCCAGACCTAGGATTTTGCTTGTGGAACTGAATTCTGGGACAAGTGGAGCTTCTAGAATGACTCCGGAATGAGCCTTGTAGGAGGGAGTGAACATCCACTCCCAATCATCCACTCCGCCTTGGATGGGAGAAAGGAGATGACTCTTGTCCTCTAAAGGGGACATGGAAGACATGGGTATATCCAGCAGTGGGTGGGTCATTCCGAATGAGAAGATCCCAGTTGGGTAGCCTTTGTTCAGCTTTGGAAGAGGTCAAGCTGCACTATTATTCTTGTGGTTCCCAATTTATGGACCAAGACACCCCAGGTTATAAACTCACAGGAGTGTTGTAAGGGATTTTAAATTCTGAGGGAAAAACAGTGAATGTCAACATCCATGAGATACTGTGAGAATTAACAGGAAAAAACTCACAGTTTCAACATGAGTGTGTAGTTTATTACCTTTGTATCTTTGCAAAGCTGGATTTTTGTAGTTAGTGTGATTAAAAACAAGTACTGACTCAAAATCAATGGAGCAGACAATGGGGGTGAAATGTATGAGCTTTGGGAATCTGAGTCTAAGGTCTGGAAGTTTTGTGAAGTCCAATAGGAGCACATCATTCATTGTAAGTAATTGTAATTAAAACTGCAACAAAACATGATTTATTTTAATTGATGTATACTATTTTTTTTAAACAGTTACTAACTTGTTAGGATAGGCATCCTCATTAAATATCTTAGACTTTATTTAATAAACAGAACTTATGTATTTCTTCTGGCCTCTAAGCAATATGAAAAAAAAAAATGACTGCAACCTGAGGTGCTATGAACTGAGGTTGTCCAGAGACTCTGCTCTCCACCCACCCTGGTTCACTCTGAGATGGCGCAGGGCTGATCCTGCCTCTGGATTCCACACCTGCCACACCTGCCACAATGGCATCCCATTGACCAGCCATGAGCCAGACACAGGGTAGCTCTTAAGTCCTGCAACTGCATGAGCTCATTTAATTTATCTCCAAAGCAAAGTGATCATGGAAATTTCATGATCTCCATTTTTTTCAGCTAAGTCCAGATAGACTAACAAACTGTCCAGGTCACAGAGCAGGACTGGAATCCAATGCTCTCTGACCTCTAAGACTGGTATTGTTTTAATTAAACTTTTAATTTTGAGATAATTGTAAATTCACATGCAGTTTCAAGAAATGAAACAGAGAGTTTCCATGTACCCTTCACCCAGTTCCCCCCATGGGAACATCTTGCAAAACTCTCGTTCAACATCACAACCAGGATACTGACATCGATACAGTCAAGACCCAAGCCATTTTCATCATGGCAAGGAAGCTTTAAAGACATTACCATTTTAAAGCCACACACCATAGGTGCCCCCCTCCCCCTTAATCTTTGGCAAACACTCATCTTTTCTCAATTTAAATAATACTGTTAAAGTGACAAGATTATAGAAATGGATATGGGATTAGTGGTTGCTAGAGGCTAAGGTGAGGTGCATCACATGGTATGTAAGCTTTTAAGACTGGCTTTTTTCACTCAATATAACTTTCTGGAGATCCATCCAGATGGTTGAGTATTTAAATAGCTCACTCCTTTTTATGGCACAAAAATCTTGGTCAGATTTTGACAGGAATTATATTAAACCTATACATACATTTGGGGAGAACTGATAGGAAGATGTCCAT
Source organism: Scalopus aquaticus (assembly GCA_004024925.1). Taxonomy (NCBI): domain Eukaryota; kingdom Metazoa; phylum Chordata; class Mammalia; order Eulipotyphla; family Talpidae; genus Scalopus; species Scalopus aquaticus. Next base: position 39,774 of record PVIJ01006524.1, on the reverse strand, counting down.
TTACTGCATTGAGTAGACAAGACCTAAGCTTTCAAACACCAAAAGCAATACGTGTTTATTTGGGGACCAGGGCCACAAATTCAATTGCCCAAAAAGGGCTCCATGCAGCAGGGTTAACAACCTGGAATCTTCTTTGGAAGGTAAATCAGATTTGAATTATTTTCCTCTACCTTAAAAAAACAGTAAGCCAACCAGGTTCATTGACAAGGAACTCTCAGCCTCAGAGTTAGTATAATAGGGAATGGTGGGGATTGTGGCTCGTTAGAGAAAGTGTGACCTCTGAGAATGGGGTGCCTGGTCCTCAGTTCCTCAGTTGTTGAGACTATGGGCACAGCAGTACTATGTCTTACACATTTTCAACAGAAGCCAGTTATCTATGAAAACAATCTAAGATATTAGCAGCTACACTGAATTAACATAAAATAGAACAGGTGAAATGTACTTGGGTGGGCTAGATCCAGATGACCAGCTTCTCTGGGGCTTTGGAGTTAGTGCAGACAGCAAAAGAAGGTCCCCAGCACCAGAAAGTTTACACTGTAGTGGAAACAACAGACAACAGACGCCACAAAACAGAGCTGTGTGCTCTGGTGTCAGTGGGGGCTGGAGGACAAACTGAAGGATTCTTAACTCTGCTTTGGGAAGTCAGGGGTGGCTCCCAGAGAAGAGGATTAATATAACAACTCAAAGCAATGGATTCAACACACGCTATTTAAACCACAGCATCTTAAACGCACACTGATTGGATCAACAGGCGGTGTGAAGTTCTACTTCTGGGCATCACACAAGGTAACAGAAGTCAGATGGTTCAATGTTTCTCCAAGTGTTAAGTCACCTGTTAGGAGAAATTACAAAGCAAAAGCTTTCCAGAGGTGAGCAGCTTCCAGACCTCCTTAGGAGGATACTGAACTCCGAAAAAGCACTTACAAGGTCCTGCATAGTCTGACCCTTGTTTGCTCATCAGTCTTATTCTCCCCCGATTGCTTTCTTTGTTTTCTCAACTATCCAGACTCAAGGTCTTTGTATTTTGTTAGTCATGCATTCATTCATGTAAGAAAATTGATTGACTTGGTATTTGGAATATGACAACAAGCAAAGCTGGGTCAGTTCCTACCCTCATGGAGCTTACATTCTAATGGGAGAGAAAAATTATAACACACCTGGTAAGAGCTGTTCCTTGAAGAAAAATTAAGACAGGGTTAAGGCACAGGGAATAATGGTGATTGCCATTTTCCATAGGGGTTTGGGGAAGGCTTCTGGTTCATATTTGAGCATAATTTGTGGGGCAAACCACAAAAAGACTGGGAAAGAAATTTCCCGCAAGAAGTGCACAAGTGAACAAGTCCTGAGGTGGGAACATGCTTTTCCTATTTGTGGAGTAGCAAGGAGGATGGGCGCCCAGAGCAGCAGGTGATAGAAAGTGTGATCAGCGGGAAGATAATGTGAGACTCTGTAGGCTTTGGTTATTGTTGAGATTTTAGCTCCAGAGTAAGGAGAAGCCACTGAAGGATTTGAGCAGAGCGGGGCAAAGATCCGACTTACAGAGAGTAGGAAGCAGGTGGAAAGATGGAAGCAGAGGTACCTGTTTGGAGGTTATGAAATGGACCAAGAGAAAGATGCAGTGGCTTGGACTAGTGCAATAGCTGTGAGGGAGGGGAGAAGCTGAGCAATGTGAAGCACTCTGAAGACTGAGGCAATACGAGTGTAAGAGGAGGGAGTCAAGGATGTCTCCAAGGGTTTTTCTATGAGCGATGGATACATGATCAAGAAAATTCTGTGCCTAGAACTTCACAGGCCAAAAGCCTGGCTCCTTTTTCAGGTGTTGGTCAAATGTTTCCCTTTTTGGCGACCTCTTGCCTGACCTCCCCTCATCTTGTTAGCAGCTCTTATTTTAATTTTACTGCTTAGGATTTACAAAGATCTGAAATGACCTTATTCATTTAGTAAGACTCATGTCTGTTTTGTTCATTGCTACATCTTCAGTACTTAATTCAGTGTCTGGATTATAGGAGAGGGTCAATACATATTTGTTGAATGAGGCTTAGAAAGCGTGAGACAAGTCAAATGGTCTCCAGGTTTATTTAGTGTGTATGGGTTTTTTAGAACCTTTGATAAAACAATTAGTTAATGGACCAAGAAATATTGCTTATCTAGTCCTTGCTCTGTGCCAGGCTTGGGGAAACTAAAGTGAGCAGGAAAATCACACCCTGACCCTCGTGGCATTTACAACACCCTGGAGGAGGCACAGTAAAGACATTCAACCCTTGAACAGAGTGGGGGTTGGGCCCCCTGCCCCCCGCCACCCGCAGTTGAAAATCCGAGAACAACTTATGATTGCTCAAAAACTTAACGACAGCCATCCCTTGGTATCAGAGGGGGTTCAGTTTCAGGGCCTCTGGGGCCCTGAAAAAAAAATCACAGATGCTCAGGTCCCTCATAGTCAGGGCTCTGCATCGGGGAGCCCCGCATCTGTGGTTGGCTGAGCCAATGTGCAACTGAGGATAGAAAGCACAACCATCCATAAATGGACCCCACAGTTCAAACCTATATCGCTTTAGTGTCCCCTGTCATCTCACAGGTGGCCTTCCTCTGTGCTGGGAATTCAGCAGGGAGAGCCTGCAATGCTATAACAAGAGTACAATGTGAGGGTCCAAGCTTGTTGGGAGTACAGGAAAAGCATCTCTGAGCCAGGTGTATGCTATAACTAAAGATTCCATTTTTCATAGAGCTTCTTGTGAAAAGAAATATGTCTCAGCAAAAGTTGAACTAGCCCAGTCTTCTCACAACTGGGACTCGGCTGTGTTAGGGACCACAGATGCGGGCTCGCCGATGCAGAGCCCGCACAGAGAGGACTGACTATATAGGAGGGAAACCAACAGCTGGCTCATGACAGAGCTAGAGATTTGCATTTATCCAGATGTCAACTGTAAAGTGGCGAGGCTACCGGCTTCAGCAGGACTGTGGTGAGAACGAAAGGTGTAAAAGTTTATAAAGGGTTTGGCACCAAGCCTGGTATGGAAGGAACACTGAACACCTGGGCATAATTACCCCACCATTTCAAATTCTTGAGGGTACTCAGGAGATCTGACTATAGAACTACCAGAGAGGGGAGTCTGGGGGAGGGGCAGGGAGGGTGGGGTCCGAGAGACTATGGTACCTTGATGGTGGGTGCAGTGTGGTAACATACATTTGAAGAGGTATGAAGATACATGTGTGAATCATTGTTGTAAACGAACGTTACTTGAATTAAAAAAATAACACAATAAAAAACAACAAATTCTTGAGAGTATTAAAGGGTATTAATCATGTTAACACTCCTCCCCACACACATACAAAAAGCTGGATACCTTACACTTGGTAGGAGCTTTATGGATATACACTGAATGAATAAATGATGTGTGTGCCTCAATGATATACTATTTTAGATCTGGCCAGGTATGCTCACAGATGATGGGCATAGAAATAAATCAGGCCAACCCCTTTGTGTTGGTTCAGCTGTCTCAGGGTACAGCTGTTGTTAATTATTTATGTTATTAATTATTGATCAGGGTTAGTAGCTACTATTAATGATTCTTGATCAGTCTAATGAATCTAATAAAGCTTGAATAGAAGGCAGTCAGTTTGGTCTTTGATTTCAAAGTAAAGATAAGTTAAGAAGTGGGAAGGCCTAGGGATTCAGTGAACTTATGCATCAATATCACTAGAAATAGGAAGGCATAGCCAAAGTCTATGGGAATAGTCATTACTAAAATGGCATTTTCCTTTGCATTGAAATCCACACGCTGGATTCTTGTATGTAATTTCTTACTTATTACAGTAATAGAGGAAGAAGTTTTGAATGAACACTAATCAACCTGCCTCTCCAGAGGGCACGTGTACCTGAGAACTTCTGAGTCCTCTATAAACGACAGTTAAGCCCACCTGTCTCCAGAGGAGCCAGCTATTAGATTTCTGCTTACATCTACTTAAATTTCTGAGTTGAAAGAGAGGGGCTACAATCATGAGCAAACTGGTTGTCAAAAGGGATAAATCTCAGTCTCTCACAAACCCACCACAAAAGGGCCTAATAATCTGCAAGTTCCCTAAGATATTTTACCCAACATGGTTCTATCAGAAGTACCCCCAAATGTCATGCCAGGGATGAAAGATTGGAAATTAGAGGACAAATTGGCTGTAACTGTTATAAGCAGACCTTTTGAACTCAACAATTCCACTTCAATGCATTTTTACTAGAGAAATCCTGGTTCATGTGCTAAAGAGCCCAAGCAAGCACCCTCACTGCTGTGTTAGCTGTTGGGATGAAATCTGTGATCAGTCTCAAAGTGTATTTACTAAAAGGAGAAAAATTATATAGGGGAATAGTATGCAGTAATTAAAAAGAACAAAATTGACCTACAAGTCTAGGCACGGAAAACTAAAGCAGATTAAGTAAAAAAAGCAAATTATAGAATCATAGTTACAGTATGCCATATGTGGAGATTTTAAAACATGTCTTCAAAGAACTAGGGTCAGACTTAGTGACTTATTTCTAACAAGTAAAAATGGCAGAAATGACATTCTGTCACTTCCAAGACTATTTCATGAAAAGCCATGGTGGTGTTCTCCTTGTTTTCTCTCTTTAGCTAGCTCACTATCTTTCTCTAGAGGCAGCCAGCTGCTACGTCAAATGAACACCCAAAGGGCCCCGTGGAGAGGCTAATGTGGCAGCCACTTGCCAACATTTGGTAAAAGACTGTGTCCTCCAGTTAACAGTCATGTGAGCAAGCCCTCAGGGAAGTGGATCTGCCAGCCCCAGTCCAACCTTCAGATGATGGCAGTCCTGGTTTACCTCCTGACTGCAACTACCTGAGAGAGCATGAGCCACACCCCAACATTTCCACTCCCGGGTTCCTCACTCTTCTGTGATATAATAAAGGTTTGTTACTTCAAGCTACTAAGTTTTGTGGCAGCAATAATATGATAACAAGTATATTACTTGATAAGTATATCACTAATATCAATAAAATTTTTAATATAACTTATATTAATTCTTAATATAGTAATATAAGATGAAAAATTTAATACATATATACCTAGAGATAAATACGTAGAGAAAAGTCTGGAAGGAGATGTAACCAAAGTGACTCAGTGGTTACCTCTAGAGAGCAGGGTTGGAAGAGTAGTGGTGAAGTGAGCCTCAGCTAGAGTGTCTCTATTTTTGTTGGATAAGACTTTATAAATGCATTTTAAAAATGTATAATTTTAAAAAACAGTAAGAGGGAGGAAATATTTAAAATTCTGCTACTTTGGAATTTCTTGGTAAGTCAGATAAGATTGAGGCTTACTTTTGATCATATCTCAGAAAAAAGGTCACTTAGCAAACTTGTTTAATAATAAACAAGGTTATTAGTGGAACTCTCCAACCTACTCAAGAATGCCAACACCTCTCAGTTACTTAGCAAGTCATCTACAATCAACAATTCTTTTTGCCTCATTCCTTATCCGCTGATAAGCAGGTCAAAGAGACCTTTATTTGGACAACACCAGTTGGCAACATCCTTATTCCCAAAGAGTGGTCAAATTCTTTTGAAAGTGACAATGACAAAGTTACCTCCAATGAAAAAGTTGTTATATATTAATGCATGCTGGTCTTATTAAGTAGTTTAAAATTAAAGAGGCTTTGTTGTCAGCTACGGTTAAGGAAAAGGTATTTTTAAAGTAATTTTGTATTGGATTTCTTTTAGGCCTGTGCTAATTTGTTTTTCAGCTTTGAGCCTGGGGCTCTCTGCATCATTTAATGGCAGCTCTGAAGCAAGGACCCCAATCCCTGTCTGTGGCTAGACTGGCTGTGGGCACCAAAGCTTCATGCATTTTCAGTGGAATTGGGTCCACAGCTTAGTGCAAAATGCCTTCTGGGTGACTGACCAGAAATTCAATCACAGCACATTCATTTCAAAAATCCCTTTCATGTATCATTTAAAAGCAGCCTGCATATTTAAATTTGCATATCTCTGACCCTGGATTTTGGAATCACAGAAGAAAAATGGATTTCTGTTTCATTTTCAGAATGATGGGAGGGGATGAACCAGAGGCATTTCCTTTCCTTGACTACTGGGTAGATTTAGTACTTCTGAAACATTCCAAACCAGCAGTTCTGTAACATAAGCCACTGTCCCATGGAGCTCAGGAACAAGAGTAACTAACATTTACAGAGCGTTTTATGCTCTACAAAGTAAGTTAGCATTCATTGCCTCATTTAATAGGCAGAGAGATTCTTAATTATGCTTTCTGATGAGGGGACAATGATTCTTTCAATCCTAGCATCTGTAGATTACTCTGGTTTTCCTTTCATAGGGACACACACCAAATAAAAAAAATAATGATGCTGCTCTAGCATCCCCAGGCTGGGAAAGAGTACACTGTAGCAGCTGGGAGATTGATTAATTTCCCCATGCTGCAGCTTGTTCCAAGTTTCTTTCTATGAACGCAAATGTACATGCAAGTCTGCTCCAGGAAGACAGGAAGGTTATAAGGCAACTGCAGGGCCCCAGAGCCTGGATGCCAGGTTTTGAATCCTAGCTCTAGAATTCTAACTGCCTATCTAAGCTTATGCACATTATGTAACTGTAAATATGTAATATCATTTAACATGTCAGTTTTCTCATCTGAAAAATGGGGCTGATGATCACTGTATAAACTCCATAGGCTTTTTTTTTTTTCATGAGAATTAAGTGGGTGAATCATGGAGAATGCTTAGGAGTGTCTGGTGCATAGTCAACAGTTAGCAACTGTTGCTACTGTTATTATTATGAACAATGAGGTCCCCTGGGTAACAAGACACACCATCGTTCATTCATTCAGCTATTATTGAGTAACCTTCTGCTGGGCACAGTGCCAGGCTCTGAGGATACATCAGCGTGTCCCTGTCCCTTTCCTTACGAGGCCGACACTTTGGTGGAGGAGGTAGACAAAAACAAAACTGAAGGCGAATCAAGTAGTAGGAGGGTTAAAAATGGGGCCTGAGTTAGAGAACGAGAGGCTGAGTGGGAGCAGGGAATTCTTTTATTTTATGATGTGAAAAGCCAGCTTTTTAACACACAGGGAAGAACCAACACAGTGGAAGAGCAGATGAGTGAGAACCAGGAGACAGGAACGAGCTTAGTGGTTTTAAGGAGCTCATGGGCCCTGGGGGGCGGGGGAGGCAGGGTATACAGGTCATGTTGTGGTTTTAACCTGTGTGTGAAGGGAAGCCACGGAAGGATGTGAGGGAGAGAAGTAACATGCCTTTATGTACATTACATAAATTTCTGACATTTAGTACAAATATAACATATGTAATTATATCATATTGAAAGGTAGTACTGGCAGTGGCATAGGCAAGGATTATGACTGAGCAGGGACACAAGAGAAGAGACACGCGCAAGCGAGAAGTACACTTGCCACTGAGTTTCACAGGGGAGATGTGGAAATCTGAAGGCATATGGGGTGACTGAGGAGGGCATTGCTTTTAGGCCTGCATGGATGTCTAGAGACATAGATGGTTTCACAAATTGTATATCTTGTTAAGCGGCCACATGAAGCTTCCCTGGATGGCCCCAAATTTAATGTATGGATCTCTGAAATCTGCATCTAGGTGTGATACAAGGGAGGAAATGGAAGAGAATGGCTTGTATACCACATGACATTGGCGCCTTGACTGTGCATGGAACCGTTATTCCACAAGGAAGTGCCTGAAATAACTATGTATCCACTGGCACCCAAGTGGAACCCTTTGCCCTGAGCTCCTCTTGCCTCCTGAAGGTGAAGGAAATTTGCAGAACCTAATTTCCATTTTCCACCATGAACCAAATAAAACAGAACTCTTCCACGCACTGAACTGAAGCTGAGCAGGCTCAGCCAGACTGACATCTAAGTGAAAGTGGCCCAGGGAGAACATGGAACCTCTGCGGCTTCATGGACTGTCCAAAGAACTCAGTATCGTGACACTAGTCCAGTTCACTCTGCCCACATCACTGTCTGTGAATATTTCCGCCGGCCAGGTCATCCCCATGTCTCAATATTAACAGCAACGATGTTGGAATACTCTGGAATCGCCTATATAAGCATTTTCTTTGGAGGAGAGGTCAGAGGACTAAAATTGCAAAGACTGCCTAAAAGGGCGGCCCTGTAGTAACAAATGATCACACAAACTAGCCTCTTAAGAGCTGGTGCCTTTAACCATCTTTGGGATTCTGGGCAAGAACGCTCACCCTTTGAATTTTAGTTTCCTCTTGGTCAAAAGTTAGAAACACCTAACTCAATGATTGTCATGACAATTAACTCCAACGAATGTCAAAATGTTTTGTCAAACTAGTAAAATCTGAGTACAGCACTATCATCATCATTAAATAACATCAGATGTTGACACAGCATTTAAAAATGTTTATTTTCATTTGCTGTGTTTAATTAGCCGGTTAAGTAATTAATGAGTTCAGCACAGTTGGTTCCTTGAGGGACAAAAAAAAAAAAAAAGGTCCTTGTGTTTTTGCTCACCCTGAGTCCCCAGCACCCAGTAAGGTACCTGGCCCTCAGAGGTACTCAATACATAGGTGTTGTGTAAAAGAAAGAAGAATGACCTAAAAGCATTCTAGGGAATCAGCAGACATTCCTTTGGGGAAGGCAGAGACGACGATGACTCCCATTTCACGGGATTCTGAGCAACAGAAAAGTGTAGTTATGCCACAGACTAAAATTTCACAGTGAAAACCACGAAGAAATGGGGCCTAGTCTTGCCTCCCAGCCTCCTAAGTTGGTTCACTTCTGATCCCTGCCATCTCCTACAGGGAATGTTTTTTCAAATGACATTAAAGTCCAATGCTTTCCTAATGCAGTCTTTCAGTCCTCTTTCTTAAGCCATCTGCTCTTTTATCTGTCAAAACTTATTGATTTTATTTGAAAACTTTTAATTAGAAGCTTCCAGGCAGGGGCAGAGTTAAGTTTAGAAGCTTCCAGCTTGTCTCATCCACAGCAGCTGCAGCAAGGCAATAAAGCTCATGATTTAAATTCATTATTATCTCCATGTTGATGTCATTTTCTTTTCCCTTGCTATTGCATTGTTCCAGGAACTTACATAAGGCTTAAGAACCACCCTGTTAATGCTGCTTCTTAGAAATGACCTTTCAGGGAATTTTCCTTCTGTGATCAGATGCTGGTAAAGCCATGATAATAAGTAATAAACTTCCATTCCACCTCACCTTTTACCCGAAGATTACTGAAAGCTTTGCAAACATTAATTAAGCCAACCTCATAACACTCTAGGAAGAAGAAATCATCTATAGCAGAAAATGAAAATTGACTGTACGGACATCTTAGTGCCCTTAAAGAGTTAGCCAATCAGCAACAGAATTTTATCTGCTCTATTCTACCTCAGAACAGTCCCTACCTTCACTCCATCACTACCTGTGGGTGGGGAAAACTCCTAGTCATCCTGCAAGACCCTGATCAGGCATTTTCTTCTTTAGAACTCCCCTCTTACCTCCACCTTCCATTAGGTGCAAGCCCTTCCCTTCTACTCCCGACATCCTCTTCATCCTCACATGTATCTTCACACAACTCTTATTCAGATATTCGCAGTTTGGATTCTTATTTATCTCTGTTCCCAGACTTCAGTTCATTATGAACAAGCACTTATTTTTCTCATCAAGGACAGGCATAAATTATTTTGGTGTTCTCCAAATCAATCCCCCAGTCCAGATGTTTAACACATCATTGTTTAACTGGACAAGAGTCCCGTATTTTTTTTTTTTTTTTTGTAAATCAAATCGAGTTCTTAAGAGCAGTTTTAGATTCCCAGAAAAATCAAACAGAAGGTACAGAGTTCCCACGTACCCACTGCCCCCGCCCCGGCCCCACATAGCTTTCCCACTATGAACACCCCCTGCAGAGTGGCCCATTTGTTACAGTGGATGAACTTCCATGAGCACATGACTCTCACTCAGGACGCTTTACACTTGGGTTCACTCTTGGTGGTGCATGTTCTCTGGGTCTGGACAAATGCGTAATGCCAGGGATCTACCACTGTCTATCACCTAGGTGGGTTCAATACCCTAAAATTCCTCTGGGCTCTGCAGGATTCATTTGTCAGTCATTAAAGCACACTTTTTACAAACAGCCAGAAAACGCTTAGCTTTAATTTAGCACCAAATTGAGTTAAAGAAAGGAAACGTGATGGGGTCAAGCTTTCTCAACCCAACTTGCTCTAATTTTTTTGTAACGGAGACTGGAGCACTGAGGGACTTGTGGCCAGTTCCAGTGCAGACCCCATTCAATCCAACCCCTCTGCTAGTTTACAAGCGTTCCAGGGCCCTGGAAGGTTTAATGCTCCACACGGAGCTGAATCAGCACATCTCATCTTATTTTGCACAGAAACACACATTAATGAGGAATCCACCAGGGATGCTCTGGTGGACAACCCATTTCTCCTGAGTTTATTTCCTCTTTCACTTGAGAGAGGCCACGAGGACAGAGCTGAGAGGGAGTGATGGCATCATAATTATCTTGAACTCTAATCTGGATAAAAAAGCAAAATAGGGCCTCCCCGGTGGCGCAGCGGTTGAGCGCTGCACTGTGGAGCTGTCGGCAGCGGCGATGCGAGTTCGACGCCCAGCCGGGGAGAGTCCCACATGGTGCGGCAGACCTCTCCTGCCTCGCCCGCTGCTCCTCTCAGCAGTGTACTTCTGATCTGCCTGTTCTGCTCCCCGCTCTGTCTCTGGTGAACCCTCTCGCTGCCCCACACCTCTGGCCTGTACCCCAGCTTGTATGTATAAATTAAAAAAAAAATACTCGCAACTCCATTGCTTTGATTGTTGGTGATGATTGTGGTAAGTCTGACAATTAGCAAGAGGGACAGATAGTGTGTTACATGCCGTGTGTTGCCTGGTGGGCTTACAAGGCTCTGAAGACAGTGGCAGCAGCCAGATTTCTGAAATAGCTTATGGGTAAGAGGAAAGGTGATGTTTTTGGAAGCAGACAAACCTTTCCTATATTATATAAAAATTAAATGAGATAATTGCATACAAAGCATTTAGCACAGCATGTAACACACAACAAACCTCCAAAGAATTCAGCTCTTCTGCAACAGCAACAGCATTAATAATTACTATTTATTGAGTACTTATTATGTGTTAGGAACTATGCCAAGAGCTTTAGACGTACTTTCTTAATATTCCCAGCAACCCTATAAGGTATTGCTTTAACCCCTATTTTGCAGATTGCCTGTAGAATTCATGAAATTTTCACTGGTTTCATAGCTCGTAAGTGGGGAAACTGAGTTTGTATGCCTCTGGAGTCCAATAAGTCATCTTGCCTCCATTTAAGCAAACACGCAACATATACTACAAGTTTATGCCCAGTGGACACTTATAAGAGGCTGTTGCTATAGGGCATGAAATGAACTCTTGACTCTCCGGCAACTTAGTCTAGCTGGAAAGGACACGAAGATATCCAAGTGGATGATGAGAGGCAATAAGGCAATACCTGTTGAACTGTCAACTGAGTATTTAAAGTAAATATGCTCTGGGTTTAAAGGAGGATGTGCCCAAGGGACTGGCAGGGCTAGGAGAGACCTCAGAACTTGTGCTGCACTTGACACCCAGCTCACAGGTCATCTGCTCTGATGGTAACTTGGGGGGTGAGTGATGTACTGGAACTACCTCTGGGCAGAGATTTCTGCATCTGTCTCCATCCTTAACACACATACTTGAAGAAGTGCTATTGAAGTTTGCCTTGGCTATGCATGGAAACACTGGGTGGTAGCTGGGAATCTGGGCTCTGCAGTCAGATTCTGGGTTCAGATTCTGGCCGTGATCAGCATTCTTTGAACCTCAGCTGTCACATCCACAAACTGGGAAATAATTATAACAATGAGAAAATGTGTAAGTGTAAAAGCCTTAGTGCATGCCTACTGTGAGAGAATGTTCAGTGACTGGTCACTTACGCTAGTGCTATTTCCTTGGCTTGATCGGGGAGAATAAAACTGGGACTCACTGATCTAAGATATATGTCAGGTAGCAAACTCCACTAAGCTCTCTGCAAAGAGCTTATGCTGGACCATGGCAGAGAAGGGGAGGAGGAGCTCAGCAGAGCTATGGTTCTGATTTATCTTGGGAGGTAAACCTTCCAATTTAAGGACATCTTAGACTGATGGTTCTTCTTAAACAGCTCTCACTCCAAATGACTACCTGAACATAATGGAATGGTATGATTTCACATACTACGCTCACGGGGCTGGTAGAATTCTTTGAATGGATAAAAAGTTAAAGAATGTTAATGACGTCGGCTAAAACACAAGAGGTTTCCTGCAGGACACTGAATAATCTTTCATAAGAGTGATCTTAAGAACAACCAGAATTCTGAATGATGTGTGCCAATGGTGTGTCTATTCCTGAATTCACTCAGTCACTACCTGGAGGCTTCAGTTCACTGTCTATTAAATGGGGATACTAATATCACTGATAGCTCCATGTAAAGTGGTGGTGAGGATTAAATTAAATGAGATAATGAATATAAAACACTTAGCACAGTGTGTGGCATATAATAGGTACTCAACAAACAATCAGATCTCTTCCTATTCCAGCTGCATGTTAAGATTTTGGCTACAGAGATGAATAAAATACTTAAGAGTTTTAGCGATTTTTAGTAAGTGTTTTTTTCATGGCTGCTAATGCTTTTGGGACAGAGTTCTAGTCTAATCCAGTCTATTTATATCCACCTACCCAGAATCAGGGGGAGGACTTGAAACAGCATGTCCTTAGTAGTTATGAATTGAATAAATGAATGTGTCATGAGACCCAATTCTTATATTTAAGAAACTCACAGGAGGGAAGAGAGACATGCAGACAAGGATTTCCCCTGCCGTGTGATGGCTGTCGTCAAGGCTTTCTGGGCTCACAGCATGTCTGGACGACGAGCATCATTGACCTGGAGGCAACCAGCCCAAGTTCAGGTCTGCCCCGCCTCAGACCGCCAGGTAATAAGTAACAGTATAGAATGGCACCAACAGTTGCCTGTAGTCACTTAGAGTTCTCTAGTCACACATGTCATTTGCTTAATGTCCCTCAGACATCAGTGCAGTGACCTGCGACCCCTGAGCCCAGAAGCAGCTCTCTGAACCTGTTTGTTAGATTTCTGTCTGGAGCACTTGGCCATAACAAATTGGAGAGGGGAGAAATCAATAAACCTGAACTGAACGCACACTTCAAACATCAGTCTTCAGCTCTGGAGGCGCACCCTTGCACTGACATCCAGAAGCCTTGTGCTCCACGACCAGCTTGAAGGCAGGAGGCAAGCATGGAGGAGGAAGTGGGGTGACTCTACACAGGTCGGGAAGTGGGCTCTGTGCACTGTCCACTGGAACACACGCAGGGCTGGCACCCCAGGGTCTCCAACCCCGGTTGGAGATCGTGGGTGTATTTCTCAATCTCCCTGAGCCTCATTTTTTCCTTTTTGGAAAGGAAAATAACTAAGGTAAGATAGTTTTGGCAATTCAGTGGGTGTCAACGCATGTAAAGTCCCCAGCATGCAACATGGCTTGTGGCTGAAGCTGCATAGATGGAGCTTAGTAGGTCAGCTGTGGCTGCTCATAAGGAGGTGAGCAAGGCCAAATACAGTAAAAGCCATTAACTAAGTACACAGATAATGCGATAACTACTAGGTCTCCCCAGTTCTGTGCAAATAATACTTACTGAACACCGATGATATGCCACACTTTGCATTAAAAGCTGGGGACCCAGAGGGAATAAGATAAGGGCCCTTCTCTCCAGGAAGGACTGTATGTCATTTAAAATATAATTTTGAAGACAGACTTCATGGAAAGAAAAATGTCAAGGTGACAGGAGGTAGAGAGGGCCAAGTACTTGAACATGGAGAAGATGGTGCAGATTTGAGTTTGAAAGATAAGCGCAGAGTCAGTTTAATGAGGAAAGGAAGGGAGGGTATCTCAGAACAGCCTCGAAGACAACCTGAGATAACATGGAGCTTGTGGGGAGCAGCGACTTGGCACTGTGCTTGGGCAGGTACCAGGTGACATAGGAATGTACCCTGAGAAGATCTGGACCACCGAAGGTTAGGACAGACTTGCACTTAGACATATCACTTTGGCCTCAGGGTATAATGGGACAGGCAACAATTTCCATGAGTATGTGGGGAGTTATTTCTTCACAGTTTCCAACCCAAGCAAATACATAAGTCTACAGCCTCTTCTAGGTCGCTCAAATTGGTAATTACACAATTGAGTATGACTACTGGACACTTAATCATTCCCTAATGGACAAGCTGCTCAAGTGGACATTTCTCACACTCAGGCTCCCCTTCCCTTCCCCCATGCCTTGATCACATATTGTCCACTTCTGCTACGTTTGCAAGATTGAATTCATTATTCTCCATTACACATCTCCACTCAGTCATACGTAAGCTCGATGCGGAGGTCACAGGTTCCAGCCCTTTTTGGTATCTGCTAAGGTTACGATAACTCAAATTCCTCTAATCTCAAGAAGTGATCAGCTGCATCATCAGGAGATGTGTGTCTGTATGGGTCACCTCTATTCCGCTAAAAATAGTGACAATCCCCAAACCCATACATATATACCTATACTTACAAATATTTACATTTATATGTAAACAGTGTTTGCATTCTGCCTTATCTAAACCATCCTAGTTATTAATAAAATATTAAGTTACTTTATTTAATCACTATTTCACTGCAACACAATTAAGAATCTCTTCTCAGATGTAAGAAGAGCTAATGAGGCCAAGGATGAAACTCTTCATAGAAAATGCACGGCTGTAAATCAAGGTTTCAGAAAGATTGAGTAGATTGCCAAAAATGTGTTGTATGCACTATTTTATGACAAATTTAGCTTCTGTATTAAGTTCCCAATAGGCAATGAGGATTTTTTAATATGTTAAAGACAATTTAAAATTAATTTGAAAAGGTCACTCAGACACACAGTGATAAATAATAACTATATTTCACCTGCAATATCCACATTTATACATTTAAGGATAGTTTTACCTGTTAACTGAGAGCTTTCACATTTTATAGCGCGAGTGAACACAGGAAACCCACGCCTTGGCACTGTGCGAGGCAAGCACTGCATGCTTACACACAGCATTAGGACAATTTTCAGATTTACTTCCATTTTGGTAATAAAAGCTTCATAAGGAGATTTAACTGCTAGGGGAAATAAGGTAAAATTACTCTCTTTTTTTTATTTCTCTCTTAAGGTCAGACCTACATTTGGAGAGCCTTACCCCGAACATGGAGAGAATGATATAACCTCTCCGTGCTGAGAAGTGACCATGGGCTCTGGACATTGGCCTCTGAGTACTAGCCAACATCTGTACTCCAAATTGCAAAATGTAAATTGTGTCTGACTTGCAAACATGAAGACCTGTATCTTCATATCCAATAGGCCGCCTGCTGTGCTTTCCTCCAGATTCCTCCAGCACTGCATGCACTATTTTTAGAACTTGGTTTCCTCATCAGATTTTTAGGGAAGATAGTGAATTCAGATTTTGTGTCACAGGAAGTGCTTGTAATAAACTTGATAGGAGAAGCTCATTAGTTTTCCCAAAGAGCCATCAGGAAGACTTAATTAAGTCGCCCTGATACACAGAGTGGCTTCAATTGGTCACCATTTTTCATGTCATAACTTTCAAGTCCAGAGGACGGTCACCTTGGGAAAGTGTTTAGAACAGCTGTTTTGGACAGATCTTTGTAGACTCTCCATTTATCATAATCTGGTGATTAAAGAATTAATTTAAGATGGTGGTTCCTGAGGATTTCTTTAAAAGAAAGTGAGTATGATGAAGTCACTAATAATAAGGGAAACAAAGAGCGTCAACTTCAGGAGTGACAAGCTCTCATTATTTCTCTGAGATGTGCACCCAGCTTCAATGCATAAGGCTATTGCTGACGACACTATCTGCTCATGAAATGCTGTTCACCTCTTATGTATAGTCACTGATGTATTTTGCTGCAAATTCTATTGCAAGAAAGAAATTTCATTCCAGTACTTTTAGGTTTAAATAAGAAAAAAAATAGGAGAAAATTTCTCTAAATTAACATGTGGTAAGAAACATTTTCCAGAGATAGTATTCCCTGCAATATCCCAGCCCAAGTGGGAAGAACTGTGAATAAATCCCTCAACACAGAGGGTGTGGGAGGAGGAGAGGCATCTGGGCAGAGCAGCTGAGAAGAGCCAAGTTAAGAACTCTCCAAAGCTGAGGTGGAAACCACCTAAGTCCTTTCCATAAGAATCGTTAGTGCTGTGGGAAGTTCTTTCCTAGAACCATTTAACTAATCCTACAAGCACTTCATGATGTGAGTAAGAAATCAGGGGCTCAGAGAGGTTAAGCCTGCAAATCACACAAACAGGAAGTTGGGGAGAAACCTCCACCACAGAAAAGATACTACTACAGCTCAAGTCACCCACCAAAGAAAGGCTGAGCAGCCGCTGTAACAGCACAGAGTATTTCCTTGCTAGAAGCTTCCTTAAATGTCTAGGCCGAGGAGGCAACCAGGAAACAGCCACAGCTGTGGGTGTATGGAAGTGTCTCACCTCCTCCAGATCTGAACCCTCAAGTGCAGCCCCAGCCTCCCCGTGGAGGAGTCCAAAGAGCTCACACACTCACCAGTCAGCTGGCTGCTAGGAGCATTTCATTTCCTTCCTATTTTGCCCGCGGCCAGGAGGCGTTGTCAGCAATGATCCCGGCACCACCTACCTAAGACCTCACACTCAAGCTGGGCCTCACTGCCCCTTCTCACCCGGTCCGGTCCGAGGGAGCCTCACTCCTGGGCCTGCTGCTGGGCCGCTGGAGGGCCAGCCTTTGAAACTGCAGACGCTGCCAACTACGAACTTGCATCGAAACATTAATTACCTAAGGTACTCCAGGGGAAAATATCTTACTAGAGAATCAAAAGGAACGTTTCCGTTTTAAAAGCTCTAAAAAGTCCAGCAGTTAAAAAATGGTTCTAAATTTGTGGCAGCCAATGTGCCCCAAATATTTTTTTTGAGGGGTGAAGAGTTACAGCCTCACTCTCTCTTCCCCAACATCTCACTGTCCATTCCTACCTAATGCCACCTCATCTCTTACCCAAGTCCAGGGTCATGGCTTCCAAATCTGGTCTCTTCACACTACTCTTCACATTACTCCTATATTTTTCCTTTCAACAGACACAGTGACCCCTTGAAGTATGAGCTATAGCTCCTTCCTTCTCTACGCTTCATTCTGGTTGGCTTTCTGCTGCACTAAGGTGAAATCCAAACTCCTCAGCCCTGGAGGGTCCCACACCACCTGACGCTGGGCCATGCCTCTGGCTTTGGCTTGTTTTCTCTTCCTCAGTACCTTCCAGACTCACTGGCCTCTTTTCAGCTTCTGCACAAGCTGAGACTTTCCTGTCTCTGGACATCTGCTCTTGCCTCAGAAAGAGGTTGTTTCTGAGACTTTTTATGGCTTGTCATATTTTGGGTTTCAGCCTAGCTATCATTTCCAGAAAAAGCTTTTAACCTCCAAAGCAGCAACCTTCTCCTTCAACCTCTTTATCTGTCCCTCCCTATCACCGTGGTTTGCAAAGCGTGGCCCCCAAACAAGCATCAGCAACACCTGGGAACTTTTTAGAAATGCTAGTTCTTGGGCCCACCCCAGACCTGCTGAATCAGAAACTCTGGGCCCAGCAATCCGCATTTACGCACCCTCCAGGTGGTGCCCATAGACTAAAGCTTGTGCCTTTTTAGGACAGAATCCTACATGGATTTCCATTATATTATTTCCTACAGTTTATCACAAACTACAGTTGAAGATTTTGTCTCTGTTTGTTTAATCTGTTGGGTCTAACTCCCTCACTAGACTCATAAGTACTGTGAGGATCGGACCTGGTGTCAGCAACCATTATTGGGGGTCATGACCACAGCTGAGGTTAATTACTATTTCCTGACTGAATGACAAGAACACACCTTGGGAAATGCTGCTTTAAATGGGATCTGCATTAGCTGATGGCTAAACCATGTGTCACCACCTTTGCCCTCCCTACATTTTTTCAATATTTATTGACATCTACTACAGGCCAGAGAATGTTTCAGACAATATAAATACAAATATGATCAAGCCCTTGGCTTGAACGAATGTACAATCAAGTAGAATAAAAAATAAATACACAATTATTTTATTCTGACATGTTACAATGAAGTTGAGCAAAACCCATCAAAAGCACTAGAATTAAACATGCACTTGTCTTTGACCTGCTTATACCAGTTCTAAAAGTTAATGCTGAGTAGTCAAGGAGGTACACACATCTATATCAAAAGACTATCACAGTATTATGTCCACCAGCAAAAAAAGAAAAAAAGAAAAAGGATCAGAAGCAACCTAAATGTACAAGTATGGAGAATAACTAAAAAATTATCCTATATATAAGATAGAAAACTAAAAAACCTTCTTGCAGTTTAGATGAATTCTTAATGTCATATGAAATTGTTCACAGTATCCTGTTAAGTAAAAAACCATGTAAAATAGTTTTACAGCATATACACTGTATATATGTACATACATATAAATTTATATAGAAACATACTTAATGTATCAAACATAGAAGCCTGCTTAAGGATGTCAGAAAGGTGTATACCAAAATATTAACAGAGGTTACTTGCTGGTAAGAAAACAGCTAACTACATTTTTCTCCTTTTATGCTTCTCTGTACTTCCATATTTTTGACAAAGCACTAATATAGAGAAAGCTGTCAGGGACAGTGGGTCAGAATGGGGGAGCAAGTAACTCTGCCGTATGGAGTGGAGGGTCCAACACAGAGAGGTGTCATTTGGGCTGGGACCTGAGAACTCATGGAGCCTGTGCCAGGAAGGGGCACCCGAAAAGCCAGAGACTCCCCCCCCACACCCAAGCCCAAGCGCGTCTGGAGGACGAGGAGGAGCTCAGTGAGGCTGACGCAGTTGTAGGGATTCGTGGTTCTCTACTGAATGCAGCCTCCAGAGAACCCTCTGTTTACCTTCTCAACAGAAATCAAAGCCCCATAAGGACGGCGGCATCCTTGATTAATCGAAGTCAGAGTTTACTAATGCGGATGGGTCATCCCGCCACACAGGGCTGTCTCAGCACTCGGAAAAGCCACAGGCAGCTTTCCTGTTGTGTAAAGCATAATACAAATAAATAGAAACCATAACAAGGTTTCACTCTGGCTGGATTATTAGGAGATAACATCAGAGGGAAGAGGAAGGAGGGGGATATTCAAAGATATTCTTATATCTTAGGCCTAAAGCTCCCAGTGGCAGAATTCTAGAGGCCTAATCCTGGGGTCTGGCCATCATCAGTGGCCAAGATTACTGAATGAGCAGTAAAATACCTCTTTGATGCTCATTCATCACTCAGCACCAACACAGAAATTTCAAAGGCTATGATAAGTGACTTGACAACCTGGAGACAGATGATAAAGTCTCCGCTTCTGATCACTAAACACAATAAATCCCTTGTGAACAGGTGCTACTAATTTTTTTTAAGACTTATCCTCGTGCTGTCAATCATTTTCAGGTCAATGACATGAGAACCTGCTGACCTAGAGCACACCCAGATTTAGCTAAAATTTAATTAAATGCAAATTTTGGGAAAACTTCATGTGGTTTAAATAGGAGGGATTTTCCTGGAGCTGATTTATAGCAGAGGTTACATACCCAAAAGTCAACAGAACAGTTCAGAGGATGGGTTGTCTACTATTGATAAAATCAGTTCATTCCTGCTTCAACAGGAGTCAGTTTTTAGCTGGGCACATGATTAGGCGGAAAGAACATTTTCCAGCTTCCCTTGCTGTGGTGGATATATTCAAAGCTCACCAAACTCTCTTCCCATTTTTCTTGGGCATAGAGCTAATCAATATTCACCAGTCTCCCTTACATTAAGAGAGGCTTAATATATACTAGTCAATGGAATGTGGCCCATAAAAAACTCAACTGGACCATAAAAAATTCAAGATGAATTTTCTCTTCCTACTTACCAAGATAAGAGAAAGAAACCGAGGACCTGCTTAAAGGTAGTTGGAATGTGGAGACCCATTGACTCAGAAACCCTACTTCGAGGAAGCCATCCTACAGAAGCACTTGCACATGTACACAGAGAACCAGTGAAGTGGCTATTCACCGAAGCATTGCTCATCACAGCAGAAAACTGGAGACACTAGAGTGACATCACAGCAAAGGAGTTAAATCAATTCTGGAACATTCACACTATAAAATACAGTTCGGTCTTTTAACATGATAAATAAGATGGTTCTATGCGTACTGACATGAGATATTGTCAAGACATACTGCTGAACATGAAAAGCAAGTTGCAGGATATTTCACTCCCTAATCCAGCAAATATTTATTGATAGTTTATGTGTTAGGTGCTGCTCTAGACACTGGGGATAAACACAGACAAAAACTCTTGCCCTTTGGAAACTTAAATGCATATAGAATGCATATTTAAAAATCCTAAAACTGTGCAGTAATTAGTAGTATGCATTTATATTTCTAGATACAGAGATAGGGTCCATAATACCACCTACTGAACTGTTCATAGCCATGACCTCTGGAGCTGGGAATGGAGGCAAAAGGGGGATATAAGTTTCTGGTCTGCATTTTCTGTGAATGGGAATGCACTTGTGCACTTGAATTCTTTTTATTGGAAGGTGCTCCAATGATGGAACTGAAAAACAGCTTTGCCCAAGGCTTGCCTTGGAGCCTTGCAAGGCCACGAGAAGAAGGACCCCGATTCCTCCTCCATCATCAGTGAGCCCCTTCGACTGCTTTATTTACCTAGATACATGTGAAATTTCTTTTACTCAAAAGCTTGCTCATTATAAGAAAGTTAAAGTACACAAAGAAACAGGAAGGAGGATGAAGGCCTCCTTTGGATGTAGCCTGACCTCAGATCACTTAGGGGTTTTGAGTGTCCAGTCCTTTTATTGCCAAGGCACCTGTCAGTAAAGGGCTGATTTCACTTTTCAAATGTCAAATAGCTACTCCATAAACATCACATATGAGTTCTGATGTGGAGAATGCATTTTCAAATAGAAGAGTTTTGTTTTCTTTATTTTACTTTAAAATTGTGTTAGCCCAGAAAAGACCCCTGTAATAGTGAAGATAAAGTTAATCCACTAATGCATTTACCATAGTAAACCTCCAGAAATGCGTTCCTCCCCTCTGATAGAATTTTAAATCAGCAGAAGGGATTAAACACCATTATCCAGCCGATGGAGAGCAACTTGGAAACACAATGGAATGCGGGCAGTGACCATCCTGGACGCCACCTTTGTGTTCCAGGAACTCCTTCTGGACCTTCCGGAATGAGGATGTCTGATACAACTCTGGGGTGGAGGTGTCTTTTCTCCTTTAACTTCTCATTCCACTTTTCTAAAGTTATGCACAGGGCAGAGCCGGGCTTCTGGCTTTTCTTTAGATGGTAGTTTATGTAATCTGGATTTGAAATGTTCTCATTTCTACAACTCCCCTTTACTGTTTGGTTGACATGGGGCAAAAGAAGGCACTCCTGCTTGTATTAGCACATACACCGAAACCATGAATTACAGCCTGTTCCAAAACAAAACCTTGAAAGAACAGAGTGGACTGGATGACAAATGAGCCCAAAGGTAAACAAAGTTCTCATCGACTTAGTTTTGCCTCACATATCTTAACCTAAGAAGTCAATTTTAATTCCTCTGAATTTTTTTTAAATTGCAAATTATTTAGAATGTTGTTTCTCTAACACCCAGTGACAACCTGACTGCACAGACCATCTCCTCCCCAATACCTCTTCTTTCCACACTCCTCTTCCTCCACATGAGGACAATCCTGTAGTAACTAGTGGTAATGAGTGATGTCAACCACAAAGGAAAGAAAACATCTTGCTACTCACACACCGTGTCTGGCACATAGGAAACATTAATTATTATTTCTGTTATTATGATCACTTCCAGCAAATAAATTTTTATCTTAACCTAATTATGAAAAATATAGTCTGAGATCCTGGACCAAATAGTGGGAAATTTCTTAGATCCAGATTTTAGTAAAAATCAAGAAAAAATTCCTTAAAGATAAAAGATACATAAAAAAATGCACTAACATCATTGCTGATGCCGTAGTAGTAAAATAGACTATAAGAGAATAATATAAACAACTGTACACCAACAAATTGAATAACCTAGGTCAAATGGACACATTCCTAGAATCATCAAACTGCACTCAAAAATAAACAAAAAATTTGACTAGACCTATATAACACTTATAAAATGAGATTGGATCAGTAATCTGGGCTTTTCTTTCAGAAAAGTCCAGAAGCACATATCTTCACTGGTGAATTCTAGCAAATATTTTAAAAACAATCATTCACTTTTCCAACTCTTCCAAAAACACTGAGGCAGGCACACTTACATACTCATTCTGTGATACCAAAGTCAGAAAAAGATATTACAAGAAAATGACATACCAGTTTTCACTGTGAATGTTGATGTGAAAATCCTTAACAAAATGTTAGGAAACAAAATTCAGTAGCATATTATAAGAATTATACACTCTGAACAAGTGAAATTTATTCCAGAATTTCAAGTGTCTGGTTCAATATGTGAAAACATACCAGAAAATATACACAATATAAAATATATACCAGACAAAATACTACATTAATAGAAGAGAGAAACAAACACATGATCACCTCAAATGATACCTAAAAAGCACCTGGCAGAGTCTAACACCCTTTTGTGATAAAAATACACACTAAAAATAGAAGATAAAAAACTTCCTCCATGTGGTGAAGACCATATATGAAAAACCTATAACTAATGTCATACTCAATAGTGGAAGACTGAAATTTTTTCCCCTAAGATCAGGAATAAGAGAAAGATGTCCACTTCATCACTTTTGAGGTAGAACTGAAAGTTTTAGGCAATAAATACATGAAAGACAGTCAGTGTTCATGGATAGGAAGAATTAACATAAATATGATATGCATACCCAAAATGATATACAAATTCAATGCAATCCCTATCAAAATGCCAAAGGCATTTTTTGGAGAAATTTAAAAGATTGATTCTAAACTTTATAGAATCTGTTCAAATTTTATGAAAAGCCCACAGCTACGATCACATTCAATAATGAAAAAAGGGAAAATTTTCCTTTGTGGCTACGAATAAGACAAGGATGTTAAATATTCACTTGTATTCAACATAGTACTGGAAGACCTAGCCCGAGCAATTAAGCAAGAAAAGACAAGAAAAATGCATCCAAATTGGGAAGGGAGAAACAAAATGATCTCTATTCATGATGACAAGATCTTATATCTCAAAAACCTACATAATCCTAGATAATCTACAATTAAGACTGTTAGTGCTAATGAACAAATTCATTAATGTTGCAAACTTTAAAATCAAAAAAGAAATCAGTTGCACTTCCATATACTATGAACAACCCAAAAAGGAAATTAAGAAAACTTTCCCTTTTACAATAACAGAAAAAAGAATAAAATACTTAGGAGTAAATAACCAAGGAGGTGAAAGACTAGGACACTGAAAACTGAAAGATACTGATAAAAGAAATTAAATATGATGCAACTGGAAAGATAACTTGAATTCATGGATTGGGAGATAATAGTTAAAATGTCCATACTACCCAAAGAGATTTACAGACTCAATGTTATCCCATCAAAATCCCACACTTTTCCACAAATAAAAGTATAAAAAATCCCAGTGGCATTTTCCACAAAAGTAGAAAAAAAATCCTAATATTTATAAGGAACTACAAAAGAAACAGAATACCCAAAGCAAATTTAAGAAAAGCAAATCTGGAAACATCACAATTACTGATTTCAAAATACATTACAAACTATAGTAATATATACAGTATGACATACAGACAACTGGAACAGAATTAAACCCAGAGTTAAACCCATGCATTTATGAGGACCTCAAGGATACACAACAGTTGAAAAATCTCTACAACAAGTAGTGCTGGGAAAACTGGATATCCTCATAAACAAATATTATTCCTTAATGGATATAAAGTTTCTATTTGGGATAATGAAAATTTTTTAAAGTAACAGTTGCACAACACTGTAATAAATATAACAAATGTCACTGAATTATTTATTTAAGATGGCTAAAATGACACATTTTGTTGTGAACATTTTATCACACTCTTCAAAAGGCAGCTAAAAGTCTGCGGTGTCATTGTTGAAATCAGCTATAACACCATGTTATTACAATATACGATTATTCACAATTTTTAAGTGAAAGACTGAGAAAAGGAAAAGTGCCCTTAACATGTTGGAGGTTAGGTATATTTCTGCTTAATACAGTAATGTGTTGCTTAAAAATGGGGAGAAGTTTGGAGAAATACACTGCTAAGTGATCTTGTCTTTATATGGACATCACACTTAGCTGGTACAGCCCACTACACAACCAGGAGAACAACGATATCACCTACTGGAGTCCACTGTTGGCTGCAATATTATGAAGCAATATGTGACTAGAAGGTAGAACAAACCGGTCAAAAAGTTAATTGATTAAATTGCCTTCATCGGTTCTGCCTAATATATTAATAAAAGAATATAAAGTTTATAAACAAGTGAAATCACTGCTCAGAGCAATTGAGCTTTCAGCCTCTGAGGGTATTCATAAAAAATTGGATGATGACTCAGCAGGGAGATCCTAGAAGGACTTTGGCAGATGTTGGACAAGGTGAGGGGGCACAAAACACCTTCTGCTTTAAAGTTAAGTATTTCTGAGAGTTATACAACCAAAAACTGTCCCCAGGTGAAACTATTTCTTCTCTTCCACAGGCAGCACCAAACCTTTGGGTCCCAACATTCCTGATAATGAGTTACTACTCTGGATCTGTGGACATTGCTGCAAAAAATATTCTTTGCTGTCAATCTCCTCCCTGGAACGCCATAGGGCTTACTTATCAGGTTTTATAAAGGAAGGCACCTGAACAGAGTTTTAAAATTTTAGATTCAGATTCCTTTAGGAAATTGTATTGTAGAGAATAAAGTTCTCCTAACCCCCATGTCTCCACTGGAGGGTTTCCAAGGAGGAGCCAGGGCTAGAAAGATCATAATAAAGATTCAACCGTAATCTCCCCACATGTGGCAGCCTGCTCCAATAAGCAGCCTGCTCATGGCAATTGAGTAAGAACTGTCCTGGCTATTGTCATTGTTGTCATTTCTTGATTTTCTTTTCTCCTAGGGACTGTGCCTTATACATTCCTGGTCTTACTGAGGCCACACAGCAGCAACCCCCTTTGAGGGATTCAGTCAAGATCTCTGGGGCTGCAGTTTCACTCCTTGACTTTCTCTATCGTGAATTTTCTGTGACAAAGAGGGCAGTTAAGAAATGGGTCAGTGGCTCAAACTCACAAAGCCGGGGCAAAGAGCCCAGTCATCAAAATCCAAAGCCGGGGCACAGAAGGCCTGTTTAAATAATGATTTGGGAAACCCAGAACGTAATCAA
The DNA here is from genome assembly GCA_004024925.1 of Scalopus aquaticus. Lineage (NCBI taxonomy): Eukaryota > Metazoa > Chordata > Mammalia > Eulipotyphla > Talpidae > Scalopus > Scalopus aquaticus. Next base: position 14,276 of record PVIJ01006524.1, on the reverse strand, counting down.
ACACATCTGTGCCTTCTATTCTCTACCTGCTGTCTTGCCTGAAATGAAGATGCTTAAATCTCCATTAGCAGGGCAGGGCCGCCCATCTATGGAAAAGCAGAGCTAGATGCCAATCTGCTTTGTGGGTGTTTGGAAGGGCTGCCAGCTGATCAGAAAACACCGAGTGTGGGGGATCCAGTGTGGGGCAGAACGAACACAGCTGGCTGACACAGCAAGTGGGGACAAACAATGACAAAACGTGGACAGAGCCTATCCATCCGGGAAGTCGATTTCCCCAAAATAGCTGGAAATGACATTTCAGTTCTGATTTTCCTAGTTGAGTCTGCACCTTAAGCCAGAGACTACCCAGCAGCATCCATAGAGATGGGGTGAACACGGTGACATGGGGGCCTCTTCTTTGATCTTCTAAGAGTGACCTGGGCTATTGTGGAGATAAAGTGGGAAGACTGAGGGTCCGAGCGCTGGTAACAGGACCAAGCCACATTTGGCTTCTAGAAAATGGATCACTCTGCTCGCTGCTGACTCTTGGATTTCCTATCACCAGATCTGAACCCGGGGCCCATGTACAGCGAAGCATGCGATTGGCATTTGCAGAAACCTTGACATCCCCCACTGCGGTTCACAAATGGTGTCAGACAAAGCAGCGTATTAAATGACTGCCAGCGTGTTGATAAGGCCAGCTATTACCGAGGTGTAGTTTCCCCAGGTCTAAAGACTCATAGTGGTGGCACTGAAGCATGCAGGGGAGAAGATAAAATTTAATTAATAATTTCCTTAGAGGCCAACAGTCTATTACAACTATGTTCCTTGCTGGTTTCTGCAGTGACCTTATGGCTCATCAACGTTAAAGACGCGCACGTGGTCACAGCCTCCTCCCCGGGCTCAGTGGATGGTGGTGCAAGTTACAGTGCATCATTAGGGATATTGAAACGAACATTTTCAGGTGCTACTGCTGGAACGTCACAGGCTCTGTGTAAGGCAGGTGTGTGCCTTCTCCCCCTGCTCTGTCCAATAACTGCAAAAAAACAGTATAATTTTCTAGATTAATAAAAATGGACAAAGCTGAGGATGAAGGGGAAGCTGCTTCGGTGTTTCGAGGGGTGCATTTTGGTTTCTGCTAAGACTGGAGTGTCTGGACACTACACTAAGTCGCTTTTTTAATATTCCACAGAGTGACTCAATCAAATTGTTTTTAGAAACATAAAATTGCCAAGAGTGATGTAATATGGGGGCAGATTTTTCTCTCCAACTGTAAAGCACTTGTTCCTTTAATATGGAGTTATAATTTATTTTGGACCTATCTTTTGCTGAGCACTTTGAGGAGTAGTGGGGTAAACAAACAGAAGTCTTCATTCTCTCTGGGACCAGTGCCTGGGCACAATGTTTGGAAATGGTACCTATTTAATATCTGTTGAAAGAAGGAATCAGTGAATTGATTATGGGGTATGTTACATTTTGAATCAAGAACATGAATAACAGGTATAATCAGAAAAATAATAAAATCAATTAGAAATGATCATCTCTACCTTTCTTAAATTGAGAACCAATGTTAGCTGACTGCTATTTCCAGCCCCTATATCTTGCGTGAGGATGCAGCAAAGCCAGCCCAAAAGGCTGGCTGTCTAAAAGCACAAGTGCCCGAACTTGTCAGAATAAAACCCAAACTGTCAGTATGATATTTTCTACCCTAATCTTTGGCATATTCCTCTCCACATTCTATGCAACAGTCAAAACAAGATTACTCCTCATTTCCTTCAAACACTTCAAACTTTGCTCTGGTGCTGAGCCAGAACAGAATGTCAAATGCCTATTGAATCTATGAAATAAAAAAAGATATTTAATCTCTGTGCCTTTTGCTGTTGGCATTCTATGTAGTTAGATGCTCTGGTCCCTGAAAACTTCCTCTCCATGAACTTGACGAAGTAAGTAGAGGCCTGTTTGTCAGAGTCTACCTCAAATGCCACCTAGAACATAGTATGCATTGTTGGTGTCCATCTCATTCATTCATTCATTCATTCACTCATTCAAGTATATATCATCTCATTTAAAATAGTTAAAGCATCATTTGTTGTTTGCATTGCATGGAAGAATAGAATGCCTATAACTTTGTAAGGACATAATCTTCATTATCAAAGCAAGCCACTGCCCTTCCAATTCTTGTACACAGACCAGATGATGATAAGGATGCTGAGAATGATGAGCGCAGTAACACAAATGACAGAACACTTATACACACACACTTACGTGACCATGTGTGTGTGTATACTACACACGTGTGTGTATATGTGCATACATATGTATCTGTTTTAGTTCCCTCACTTATAAGATGGGGTAATTATAAGTAACCTTGTTCCCAGATCACAAAGCTAACAGCAGTGTCAGCCCAGGTCTAAGTGTGAACTTTGCTCTTAATTGCTACATTATCCTGCTTCTCAACTCTCACTTCATCAAAAACAGATGCAAAGGTCCATCACTTAGTTACAAGTTTAAAGAAGAAAACTTGGGCTTTATATTTGCCTGTCTGATGCCAGCTCTTTAAGTTTGTCCAGTCACTTGGCCCCGTGGATATTTAGTCTGTACACTCACACACATCTGGGTATTTGGAGAACTGAAGCTCAAGCATGTGAATGCCTGATTCTTTGTAGGACCGGGCAAGGCATTTTTCCTGAAAACAACTCAGAGATCTGAACTGAAAAACAAGACAGACAAGGATTTAGACAAAACATCTATTGCTTACTAGTTACCAGTGGGAAAATGACTTTTTCTTTCGATGTAACACAACATTTCATGGAATCAGAGTTGTCCTAATGTGATACTTTATGAAACCAGGTCATGTGAACTGATTCAAAACTACTTGCGTTTCAAATAAAGGGAGAGAGAAGAGGCTGGAATAATGTGAATTTTGGATCAACCCAGATTCTTCACCATCTACCTCAATCATCAAACTGGAACTCTCCAGTGGATAGGGAGGGTCTTAGCACTGTGTCTTCTAACCAAAATGAAGTAGAATTCTAACCTTGCTTACATTTAAAATATCTTGGTTTCCAGTATTAATTCAGGAAGCTCAGGATCCAAAGTTTCCCCAAAAGCAAGTATGTTGTGGTATAACTATCATTTCTCACCAAAGTACAAAGCTAGGAAGTCTAAAGAGAAGCTCATAAGAACTAATTTCTCATCCTGACTTACCAGTGACTACCCTATCTTGGGCAGACATTTCGTATGTTCGTGCTTTCTTTTGATTGTCATTTATGGTACAAATCAAATCATAGCAAAAGGCACAAGATCCTCCAAATCTCACACCTCAGTAGTTGTTTCCTTTCTTGTTTATTTCATTTTTATAGAGTTAGTTCAGGTTTCAGAGCTGTGCTATATATATCCTTACCACTTTGGTGATGTCACTACATCAAATATCTCATGTAATTTTAGAAGAGATAGTATGTGGTGTGTGTGTGTGTGTGTGTGTGTGTGTGTGTGTGTGTGTGTGTGTGAGAGAGAGAGAGAGAGAGAGAGAGAGAGAGAAAGGACACGTGAGTGAGAGCACGAGCTCACTTGTATAGAAGTGGGGATCAGGGAAAGGAGAAGAAAAGGAGACAGAAAAGGGGGAGCATGGACAGAAATGTGAATATAAAAGGATCACACATCAATATGGAAACAATTCCTTAAAACTGTTGCTTGCCACCTATTTCACTCAAATTCAGCTTTTAGGAAATGTTCTCCAAATATTCAAAAACATGTAGGTATAGGAAGGTTATTTAAGCTATGGAAAAACTGGAAACAACCAAGTAACTAAAACTAGAATCTCGTTTAATAAATTAAAGTGCATTTACTTGTAGACTATTATGCAGCTACTAGAATGACATGGCCGTGATCTATGTCTATTACACATGCACACAGGGTCACAGCCACTTCTCCAGGTTAATTTATGACTCAGGTCACACTGTACAATCAGTTAGGCTGAAATGAATATTTTCAGATGGTACTACTGAAGATGGTGCCGACTCGGCTAAGGTGCAGTGCAGTACAGATAAACCCTGGTTTTGTTAAAAATACGGAAAAGAAAAAACTGTCATAAAAATATCCTAGCTTTGGGTGTTGAAAGGATCCCTTGTTTCTGAGCTATCATCTCCTTTCTAATTTTTTTTTTAAAGATTTATTTTTTATTTATACATACAAGTTGGGGTATAGGCCAGAGGGGTGGGGCGGCGAGAGGGTCCACCAGAGACAGAGCGGGGAGCAGAACAGGCAGATCAGAAATACACTGCTGAGGGGAGCAGCGGGCGAGGCAGGAGAGGTCTGCCGTGCCATGTGGGATTCTCCCTGGCAGGGCGTCGAACTCGCATTGCCGCTGCCAACAGCGCCACAGAGCAACGCCTAACCGCTGCGCCACCTGGGAGGCCCTCCTATCTAATTTTTGATTAAATAACCAATATTACTTGCTTTCTGCATCTGTCCCTTTTTTCCAACAGTCCATGTAATTTTTAAATTAAACATATTTTTAAAATAATAATGCCAGCGTATATAAATGGTTTCAGAAAATTCGTCCAATACAAAAGGAAGTCTTGGAGGTGGATGCCTCCTTGCAATTGTCAACAGAGCCGGGATTGCACACAATACTTGGGCACACTCTCCAAAGTAGTTGTGATGATTTTCCATGAACAGGAAATGAAGCCTCTCAGCCAAAGACTTTAATTGCTAAACATCAATTCCAACCCAGGGCTTTTGGGAATTTTGTCATTCTATGGTTGGGGGGCAGGAGGAGGAGTAGTAAGAAGCTGTGTTTCTGACCGAGTGAACCACATTGGTAACTTATCACATCAGGAGAATCTGTGAGAAATAGGAGAGGCGTGTGTGTGTTTCTGAGTGTCTGTGTGTGGTCAGCAGATCACCTGGACCTGAACAAGTTGGCCCAAACAGGAAGACCCTCTGCCCCCAGTGGGGAAGGCCTGGTGAGGACACCATGAAACATGAATGTTGAGGTGAACAATGGACTATACATAAGTTTATCCTTTCCTTCTGGAAATGGGAATGAGAAAATGGAATGCTGCAATTTAATTTTCCTCCCAAATGACATTCAACTTCCAGTTCTGTCTGTGTTCTGGAACTATGTACGAAAGTTTTCTCAATAAAGCTGTCTGTCTGGAATTCTACAAGGAATATGTAAAGAAAATGAAAAATGTGATAGAGTATCTCATAGTCCCTTCATAGGTTTAAACTTAATAGCAATTAATAGATCTTCACAGCTAGAAATATATTTGTATAAGAAGTGTAGTCATCTGTCAAGGATGATTCCATATCACCCTGAAAAACTGCCGTGGATGAAATTTCTTTCAGGTCTATTTTAATTAAGTAAGTGACATATTAGCACGTTGTGTGCCGGTGCCCTTTAAATTTACCAGCCCTTGGGGCCGGCCATCTTCTGTGCCACCGCATGAGTGGTATAAGCATTCAATAAAGCACACACAACTCCTCAACTACTGGATATTTAAAAAAAACTGTAATATCTCTCATAAAACACATTACACTTTCACCAAAACAATGTATAAAGCTTCTAGACTGAGTACAATCAAAGAAATAGCTCCTAATGGTTCCAAATAAATCCACCGTGGTGTGAAAAACCGGAGATTAGATGAACATGTATTAATACGTGAGCGGCCACCTGATACTGGTGACAAAAACATGTACTAATACATGAGCGGACCACAAAGCGTTAGCACAAATGACACTGGTGTAAAGTTGATGCCAGATAACTTTGCTTGGGAGTATTGGGAAGTTCCCTACTACTTATTTATCCTGTTCACATCTTTAGTAAATGTAACCTCTAGTACAGCAAATTACAATGAACAATTCAGAACTGGAATTCTGAATATATACAAGCTAACTATACATTGGTCTTAAACATACTATTAAAAGTACAGGGAAGTATGGACAAACATACAAACCAATTTTTTTCTCCTATATCTCAGCTTTTCAAAGAATGACTGCTAAATAGATATTAAAAACTTCATTCATTTTTCTATGAAGTTAAATATTTCCACCTCCCAAAAGAATGTTCTGTTACCTCCACTTTAATGCCTGTCACCTGACACATCCACTCTTCCATAATGGGCATGACAGATAATGAAATGTGAGGATTAGCGATACTTAAGTCAGAAAAAACAGAGAGACAAAGAGACGAGCAAACAGAAAACAAAAATCGCCCAAGAGTATGTTGAGTACTTTTGAGACGAGCCCACTCAAGGCGATTACTGAGCTTCACAGTGAGTCTAGCGCTGGCCCCCTCCTGTGGCACATGCTTCAGTAAGTACTATTTAAACACACTGCCATGGTTCACCCAGGTTGCCAAGCTCAGGGCTCCCCAAGAGAGTCAGCCAGGTGCTGACTAAGAAGCCAGCTCCTTTCTGTTGACTGCACGTCCTGATGAGGACACCGCCACTCCCTCATCTCCCTGCCCAGCACTTCTGCCTGGGCTCTGCCGGCCCACAGTGTGGGCAAGGCTTACACTGCCCTTTCTTCCCAGGAGCTCTGAGCTCCTAGCTCTTTACTGCCCCTTCTTCTTATTTATTTATTTATTTATTAACGAAATCTTTTCTTCTGTCACCCTTGCTAATGTTTATCAGTATCCCCTGGAAAGCATGATTTCGTGTGATTCTCCCTGCTTCTCTCTGCAACTCCCCCCAAACTGGCATTGGAAAAAAAAATGAAGTCATATTTGAGCATGATATAACCTAACAAGTCCCTTCTTCCAAGAGAACTCTTCACAGCAGTAAGAGTAACTCTTCACGAAAACAGTTAAGAGGCTAGTAGGACCCCTAACACGTCCTTTAATTCAGCCATCTTGGGAACCTTCTGTATGGCCAAGCTGACAACAGTTAACACTTGTTATCAGCATTATGCTTATTACAATCCCAGTGTGACGCATAATGCTTTCACATTTATCTTGTTCACTCTTCACAATTCTAGAAAGTCATTCCTAGAAGCAACAGATGAGAAACTAAAGCAACAGGGAAGGATTTGTATAAGGCCACCTGGCTCCTTAGCAGAACAGAACTTCAGTGGGATGTGAACTCTAGGTGTGTCAAAAATCAAATAAACAGAAACAGTGCTTATCCCCACAGCTATTTTCCTTCCTGTGGCCTGTGTTGGGGTGCAGACCCTGATACCAGGCAGGAGTCTCCCTGTGGGGCAGGCCAGAGGCTGTGTGGGGCATTCTCAGACAAGGTGTGCGCCAGGGTGCCGGCTGTCCATTCCAGCCTGGGTACATGTGCTCGCTGTGCCCAGAGGTTTGGGTTTTTCAAGGGATGATAGAAATATGGATATTTTGAACACTGAAGGCCATTTCAAAATCAAAATCGGGCCAACTCAATACTGTCCAAACAAAAGCCAAATGCAGGCAGAATTCAGGCCCTGGCCACCACTCTGCAACCTCTGTATTTTTTCAAAAGTGCAACCCTTGACAGGTGTGGTGACAACAACCTGCTTTAATAGCACAACATCTCTGAGCCAACCATGACGGTTTCTTCTCTCTAGCCGCTGTGGCGAGGAACAGGGCAGCAACGATTTCCCCCATCTCCTCCCTGGGAGGCATCCATGCAGCTGAACAGACGCGGGTAGGAGCCTGCTCTTCCAGCTGCCAAGGGGAACTGGCTCCGCTCCCCTCCAGGCTGTTGTGTTAGCATCTCTGATTTGCCTCCGGCTTTCTGGAGCAGCTCAGCGACATCCTCCCTACCATCCACTGAGACTAGATATGTTTTGTATCTTGGAGGAAGAAGAAAACAATTCTGCTGAAGTCTGAGAAGCACAGTCGAGCGCCAGCTTTCTCTGTTCCCATTTTAGAGATGTGGTAAATTCTACACTCACGAACCACATTTTTCTCTTTGGCATATCTTGGTAAAATTTTTTATAATAGTCCTTGTTTTCCAAAGTGGGGAAGCTGAAGTGGGGCAGAGAAACCTGCAGGGTTAGCATTAGGTTATTTGGAAAAGCACTTTAAAATCTGCAGTGAAGGGAGCTCCTTAAATGTAGCCCTTTGGCTTGCAGTTAGATTCTCTATAAAGCACATGCAAACTTCTCTGCTTCGGGGTTTAGACCACCCCTACCTTGATGTTCATTCACCCTTCTGTGCTGCTCCCGGAGACCTGAGCATCAGCAAATCAATCTTGCTCACTGCTGTATCCCCAGCACCCGGCACAAACACTAATAAGTATTTGTTGAATAAATGAATAAAATGAAAGAAAGGATGAGATCAGTAGGGACCGAGATAACATCTATGCTGTGATTTATTCATTCAAATATGTTGGAATGAACTCAGGTCCCTGAGGAGGGTGCTTGAGGAACAAAAGATGGCCGCTGTTCAAATCACTGAGAGACTTTTGTTTTGCTGTAGAGGGTGAAATCTGAGGGCAAGAGCTGATTTTCTTGGGACAAAGGAGGGAGAAAGAGGATTTGAGAGGACATGTGGGTGAAGGAGAAGGAGACTCTCTCTGAAACCTGGGTGGGGGGCAAATGGGCAAGAGATGGGAGAGAAAGATGGGGCTGTGGAGTGCGTGACTTAAGATTCTTCCCAATTTCTCCACTAAGCTTTTAGCTAAATGTTCACTATGACCCATGATATTGAGGTCAAGTCACACAGTATTAAGAGCATAATGAAGATGTAGGCTCCACATAGAAAACTGAAGTGACTACAAAAAAATCCTTCCTTGAAGGAGCAAGTTCTAGGGAGAAAAGCCAGAGAAACAAAACCTGATACTACAACATGAGAAACTGCCTAAAGACACTGGAGAAGCCCACCGGTGCACACAGAGACACTCCCTGGGCCTTTACTACATGGCTGACACATGCTGGGTGCTGATGAGGCGGCGGGGGCAAAGAAGGCCAGATTCCCTGCCCTCATGGAGACCATCTAAGCATCAGAGTGGCAGCATTGAAGGGCACAAAAAGGGCACGATAATGCTGGATGGAGCTTGGAGTTAACTAGTGATGAGTGTCGGCCTCTCTGAGCTGAAGTGAGAGTTGAGCGGAGACCCCAAGACTGGGAAGAGGCCAGTTACCTTAAGATCTGTGGATACAGCTTTTCAAGAAGAGGGAAGAGTTGATTACATGCAAATGGCCCAAGGTGGTACAGGGCAAATTGGGAAGAGAATGTAATAGATGGTCAGAGAGGCAGCCAAGGGCCAGGTCAGGGAGAGGGAGAGACACTACCAGGTGGGGGTGAGGACCATGGGAGGACCCCCAAAGACTCAGAAGAGATGACTGAAATGCAAAGATAAAATGTAATCACAACACAAGGGCCTTGGCACGTACCCTCTCTGGGGGGATGTTCTCAAACACTGGCCCTCCAGGGGGCAGGAAATAATGCAGTCTAGATAATTGCCCTTCGGGACTGCTCTGTGTGTGAATGTAAAACCAGGGATTATCCAGCCTCAGATGCAAATGAAAAGGGCACAGTGGGTCACTGCTTTTCCAGAAGACTCTTCTCACTTGAGGTAGAAGTGAGAATGCCAATTACCCTCATTTCTGTGGAAGAGAACTGAGAGGAGAAACACCCAGAGAATTGGGCTTCCGATTGGCTTGCAAATCATAACTACCACCCCTCCAACCCACCAAAATTAAGAGAATAGATAAAAAAGCCCCTTTGCTCTTGGGGCCCTAAGTGATTAGAAAGAGTTGTTATTTGGCTGATTTTCACACTTCATTAGCATATGCATAATTTAACAAGGGAGCATGCTGGGGGCTGGCACGGGGAGGGCAGCACTCCATACCCACGGACTAGAAACTGGGGCAGCAGCACTGGGAGTGCTTAATTACGCCAGCAAGCAACAGAGATCAGAGCGCGAAGGGGGATGAGCACAGGCTAGAGTCTCAGGACAAGCACGGAAAGATAACCCCATGTCTGCTTTCACCCACAATCACATCAGTACTGAGAATGGAAGGTAGCCCCGCTTGGCTGTTTCTCCCCCGTGTTAACCCTCATGCCCCTATTTCTTTCACCATCAGCATCTTCAATGGGATAACCACGTTTTCCTCTCTCCAAACCTAGCAATGCCGAGAAGAATCAGGCATTATGCTATAATGGCCCACATCACATCCTACTTAGGGTTTCGAGAAGCCGGGGATGGAGCTGTATTTGGGGGCTTGATAAAATGAACTCTAGGGGAAGGATCAGGTCTTTACATTTGAATTCTGAATTTTCTGATTTCATCTACAAGAGCAGCAGCCAGGACAATAGTCAGGACCAATGTGTTAACGCCTAGGTTTTCTTTTCCTCCACTCAGAAAAGTATCCTGTAAACCGCGAGGGAAAAGAAAAAAGAAAAAAAGGGGAAAAATAGGATACTTGCAATGGAGCACTCAATTAGGACTATTCTGTCCTTCTGAATGTCTCTGCTCATGTCCTTTGGGGTGAGGAGACACATGTAACTCCACAACTGATGAGTGTTTCTGAAAACAAGTGGCAGGTAGTTTTCAGAAACAGTTCTCTATCTCTAGCTCTATCTCCCGTACTATCTCTCTCCAGTTCTCTATCTCCTCACCATGTTCAATGTCATAGAACTGTAAATTGTGTCAATATCATATTGGTATAGCTTAGTTCATTGGTTTACTTTGAGGTAATTTACAGGTATTTTTCTACTTTTAGTATCTCCTTAGTATCACTTTTTAAGAAAACTGTAGTTTTCCTTTCTCTCAGTCCAAGCTGGAATGAGTGTGTGTGTGTGCGTGCGTGCGAGAGAGAGAGAGAGAGAGAGAGAGAGAGAGAGAGAGAGAGAGAGAGAGAGAGAGAATCGAATCTTTAAGGCTTTAGCTAATTGGCATATCCCACCCCCTGGTAACAGTGATTGGTTTAAGCATAAAGAGTAATCCAAATTGGACCAATGAGGGTAAACTCCAAACTTTTGTTGCTACACTGAAAAGATTCATATTACTTTCACACTAATTCCTTGCAGCTCTCCAAACATGTCAAACATTTTCATACCTCCAAGCTTCTGCAGATGCTATTTCATTTCCTGAATGAATGAAGAAATCCATCAGTTCTTCCATATGTTATTTTGGCTTGAATCCCCAAGCCTCATGCTATCAAATTTAACTTAATAAGTACGTACTTACTATCGTATCCGACCATTGGCTGTCTCTATTTATCCCTTCTTCTACCAAAAGGCTTCTAAATTTTCCTTTTCTCATCCCCAAGTGAAATTTGGATGATGACAATTTCTCCTTTAACATCAGAGTCAGGCTGTAATTGGCATACGCCCGTTAGGTATTCCATCTCTCTAAGTTTAGGGACTAGATTTGGGAAGTGAGCACAGACCTAATGAGATGTTAGGAGACATTTCTATCACAAATGGAGAAGCTGCAACAGCTTCTGGGTCTATACAGAAAGCAGAGTAGAGAGACTATTGATCCAGGGTGACATAGCTGAAGTCTGGATCAAGCCTTACCTGAAGCTAGCATTCTTTTGAACTTTTAGGTTGTGTGTGTAGAGTTTAATTAAGCAAACTTTTTGCAGGATTTTTCACTCCTTCAACCAAAATTCCTGACCAATACAATGACAAAAGAAGAATACTGAATGGTTCAAGAGCTAACAAAGAAACCTGTGGGAAATTACAGACTATTCTGTCAACCTCAAATTGTTCATTTATTCATCCATTAAACACAAATTTGAACACTTACATACCAGGTATTGATCTAGGACATTGGGGGTACAGCAGTGAAGAAAACAAACAACTATCCTTTTTAAATACAGATTCTGATGTAGGGAGATGTAGGTGCAACTATGGGCTTTATTGAAAAGACATTTGAACAAAGGCATCAAGGAAGCAAGGATCTTGGCTATGCAGGCATCTGGGAGGAGAGCAGTCCAGGAAGAAGAGTGCCAAAGTGCCAAGCAAGTGCCAAGGCTCTGAGGACTGATGAGTACAAGCAATAGCAAGCTGTAGGGCAGGGAAAAAGCAGCATGAGTAAGGTCAGAGAGGAAATTGAAGGGCTGATGATATGACTTTATGGCCACCATGAAGTTCTTTTACATGAATGAGATAAAGAGTCACTAGAAGGGGCCTCCCCGGTGGCGCAGCGGTTGAGCGCTGTGCTGTGGAGCTGTCGGCAGCGGCAACGCGAGTTCGACGCCCGGCCGGGGAGAATCCCACATGGTGCGGCAGACCTCTCCTGCCTCGCCCGCTGCTCCCCTCAGCAGTGTACTTCTGATCTGCCTGTTCTGCTCCCCACTCTGTCTCTGGTGAACCCTCTCGCCGACCCATGCCTCTGGCCTGTACCCCAGTTTATATGTATAAATAAAATAAAAAATCTTTAAAAAAAAAAGAGTCACTAGAAGATTTTGAACAGAGGACAGTGGCATGATCTGATTTAGTGCTCATAGGAATCAATCTGGCTACTGTATGAACAGAACTGGGTTCAGGCAAAGGGCGAAGAAAGAGACTACTGCAACAATGTATGCTACATTGTTGCCTGGATTAGAAGGGCAGCAGTGGGCTTCGCTGAGAGAAACTTAATTCTGAATAGATTTTTAAAATAAGAGTCAATAGGTGTGTGATGCATTGCATGTGGAGTGTGAGTCAAGAACAACTCCAAGAATTTTGGAACTAGAAGTATGAAGATGCCATCAACTTAGAAAGGGACAACTACAGTGGACAAGTTTTGTTCAGGAGTTCAGGAGTTCCGTTTGCAAATGTTAAGTCTGAGATTTTTCTTTGAATGTCTGAGTGGAGATTTTAAGAAGCAGTTAGATATGTAAGTCCGGAGTTCAGGAGAGAGACTCTGAATTGAGAGTTGTTGATCTATAGTGTTTCAAGTCACAAAATTGCATGAAATAGTAAGAGGAGCAATTGTAGATGAGAACAAGGGTTGTTCCAAGGAAAAACACATTTACTCCCCACAATAACCTTATGAAGTGAATTATTATATCCTAATTTTATAGTTGAGTAAATCCAAGCTTAGAGATGTTAAGATCACAGAGCAACTCACACAGCCAAGAGCACACACACTTGATTGTGTGTAAACATGCAAGTAGCTGAACTGGGACTGAAATCCAGGCAGTTTGGCTCGAGAATCGTCTCCTCTTGACTTTTACTTAATTCTGCTTCCTGTTCCCAAGTGGGATTGTTTAATCACTTGATGGATGCTTAGGAGTAGCAACAGAGAGGGTATGCGGGACCTAAAATAGCCAATTGAACTAAAAGAATTCAATTTCTTGCCTGCAGAACTAGACTGGGCTGCAGATACAACACTGAGGCAAAAGTAAGAGCTGAAGTCATCTTTTCCAAATACAGATAGGCCAGTTTGCTCAGGGGGTCCTCACGCTAAGATTCACTTGGGGATCCAGTTGACAGATGAAGTTTCCTAGGTGATCATCTTACACATTAAAAGATATGCAATGGAGCTAGGGGATTCCATATTGACAAGTCTTGGAAAATTCTGAACACCTTCTTGAGAAGCACTGTCAAGGAAGTCTGCTTTGTGTTGTCTATGTCCAATAGCTCTCCATGCAGAGATCAATAAAATCGGACTTCCCTCTTAGCTTCACTGATTGGAACAAAGGAATAAATCTGTACTTGGCTAATGACTGCATTGAGCTTGGAAAAATGGTTTGGTATTCCTCATAGAGCTCTTTAGTCTTCTTTTGTTAATCAAATAATCAATTTCTTACCTGAATCAAACTTCATCTTATTCTTTATTCTTATTAGTAAATGAAATCAATGGGGCATGAACTTTGCACAGCAAATGGTGGTTATTTACTAAATTCTCATTGAAATAAGATGCGTGAGAAATGTATGACTTGCATCGTCAGTGGGGATGTCAAGCTTAGTCATTTTCGCCCAGTGACAGTTGCAACCAAAGTGTAATAGCATTTAACTTAAGCTGAAAAGTGACTGTTATTAAAAAAAATTGCCAAAGCAAAGTGATAAACTGGGTTGTTGTAAATGGCCACTTTCTTTTTAATTCTGATCAAACAGACAAGTCCAGAACTTTTAGAAATGTACTTTTTTATAGTGCCAATACTTTAGCAGTTGAGCAAGTCCTGCAAAATATGAGGAAAAGAGCTAATATCTGGTCCCACCTTTAGACACTGAAGGTAATTGCACAAATGATTTCCTCTAATACCAACCAAATGCCATTGCCAAATATTTGTATATCCTCTTGCTTTCTGTTTCTACTGAAGGTTTTGAAGGCGATCCTTACAAATTGTCTCTATTTTATAAGCCAGAAAGAAAAAGAAAAATATCGAATGGTTTCACTTATAACAGGACTATAGGGAGGCCGGGTGGGAGA
>PVIJ01006523.1:0-91329 GCA_004024925.1 Scalopus aquaticus | reverse complement strand
TGTAGTGACCAGCTCTATCTTTTTTTACCTTTTTAAGTTTGAAGTCTATTTTATCTGATATAAGTATAGCTGTTCCTGCCTTCTTTCTTGGTCCATTTGCTTGTAGGATTGTTTTCCATCCTTTAACTATTAATCTCTGTTTATCTTCCGCAATTAAGTGTGTTTCTTGTAGACAGCAGAAGGTTGGGTTCTGTTTTTTTGATCCATCTTGCTATGGTGTGTCTTTTAATTGGTGTGTTTAGTCCATTTACATTTAGAGTTAATATTGATATACTGTCATCCATATTTGTCTTTTTTATTTTGTTTTATTATTATTATTTCAGACTGCAAGACACCCACCTGAGCTGACCCCAAGGAGACAGGGCATCAAGGAAAGTTCACGAGCTGGAGCTTTGCTCCAAAGTTGATCTCAACCCCCAGCTGACCCACAGGCTGAGATGGAAGAGTGGGCCTGCTGGAGACCCCAACAGAGCAAAGTTAGGTGACCTTATGAAGACGGGGTGGTCAAGGCAGGGGGGAGGTAAGCCAGTAAGACAGCCAGTAAGAGTTATAGGGAGGCAAGTCCACAAGAAGGTGACTGACACTCAGTACATTTTAAGCTGCAGAATATGAAGCCAGTAAGGTCAGCCACACCACGGGGGCATGGGACAGCACCTATGAGATCAGCCACTACAGAGGAAGCTAGGCAGAGACCAAGGACCCCATTCCTCCCAGAGGCAACTGAACAGAGAGAAAGGGAGCAAGATACTCTCTATAAATAGACTGAGCATTTTTGTTTGAAAGAGACTTTATCTTACCTGAAGGGGGTGATTAAATTATTGGAGTAGAAGTATAACATTAAACTAAACTGGCCATTTACCTAAATTTTGTTTGCCTGCTAGCAGCCAGTGATAGCACAGGGAAATGCCAGCTGAATCAAAGTAAATTTTTGCCACAAAACCAAGTGGTGTGCAAGCTCAGTGCTCCCCATGGCAATATTGGACCATTTGTTTTCTTCTATGCAGCTGCCAGATCTGACTCCTGTGGGCCATAGGAAACCACTGTCTGAGAAGCCTGCTGACCATCTGCCATCCAGTTTCTGGATTGTCAGGGGTACCAGCAGCTCCAAGGCTTTCAAGACCCCTCCAACTGGTTTAAAAACCTGAAGAATACACTGCTAATTATTGTTAAAATGCATATTCTTCTTAGCCCAAGGCCAGAGAAATTCAGGTACAGAAAAAGAACTAAAAAATTACATTATTAAAGAACTAGGCAGCTTAAACAACATGTAAATAAAAAACTGTCTCCACGCCTTTTCACTGCTATTTCCGGCCTGTTGGGCACTTTTCCTTGGTTAGGCATTGGGTCTTGGCTAAATCAAAAGGTTCTCTTTGGGTTTGTTTGTTTGTTTGTTTGTTTGTTTGTTCTTGTCAAACCACAGTAAGTCACACAAGTGCCTTAACTAACAAAAATAACTAACAAAGCAACTAGCATTTTAAACAAGATCATTTTGGGAAGGAGGGAAATGCCAGGCGGTCAGAAGTTGATTCCCAAACACAGTGCCAGTCCCTGGCCTGCTGGGTTATCACGTTACATACACAGAGGGCCTATCCCCAGGCTGGGAACAAAGCTGCCCAACCCTATTCAGCCCTCTGTGGTCTCAGCAGAGACCGCGGAGCCTGCAGAGCAGCGAGGCTCTGCTCTGAGTCACTGGTCCTGCTGAGGAGCTTATTTTTCATCAAGGGGAGAGTTACTGAAACATACAGGAGTTTGGTTGCCTCCATGAAGAGAGGCCATATTGCTTGGATAAGTGACCTTAAGCATATGGTATGGTTCAGTTGAAGGGAACATGTCCCAAATCCCATGCAGAAACCTAGACTCAAGTCTACTCACATGTTACCGAGTCAGCTAGTCAGATTCCAGGCCAAGGTGTCTGACCCAGATGTGAGTCACTCACTCAAGAGGTGGCAGGCAACCTGTGACAGTGGGCCACAAGGCCAGCTGAGAAGAGCTTGTGGGTGAGTTTTCCAGATCTACAATATGAGGAGGGTGTCCCTGGAAGCAAAAATTAGCCAGGACTGAAAAAAAAAAAAAAAAAAAAACTGTTTCTCCCTTTTCTACCACAGAGAGTTGACGATGCTCTTTAGAAAGTGACACAATTAAGTAAAGGTCCCCTGGGAGACTGCCAGTCAGTGCAGAAATAGTATCTGGGCACTGGCTGGAAAGCGATTAGTTTGGACATCTTCCCACAGAGTGAGCTTCTGCCCTGGTAGAGAACCCATCTTCTAGTGAGGACCCTCCTCCTCCTGCCTTTTCAGGGTGGCTGACTAGAGAAAGCTGACTGTGCCAGCACGCACAGCATCTCCAGAGTACGATGCTGTCAGTCTCCAGAAACTTGTGAATCAATGGTCAACCTGGATCTGTATGCTTAGAGCCTGGCTACCATCTACAAACAGGCCTCTGTGGGAATTATTCCAGTTAGCAAAGAGTGAACAAACAGGTCCATGAAAACGTGTGTGGTGTGGTGAACTGTGGCTCCATGGCATGGGAATACTGGATGTGATTCAGCTACATTAGTGTCACCCCCATCAACTGAACAAATACTTCTGGCAGAACTTCCCAAATGCTTTAGGAACAGTGTATATTTTGCATTTCAAGAGACAGCTTTTTCTTGGAAGACTATGAGGTATATCAGTGATCATACACAATTCCCCATATCACATATGCTATTTATTATGGTTATAACTATATAAGAGCTAATAGCTTTTTCCTAAAGAAAATTAATTTAATCTACTGATGTTCCATTTTCTATCTTCCATTTCAGAGGGGAAAACAGCAAAAGTGGAAAACGAATTATTTTTTTTAAGAGAATTAATATAGCTAAGAAAGTATGTCCTTCTAGACCAGTAATGATAGGCCCCTGTCTAGCTTCAACAGCAGATACTATTTCAAACATTATAGCATTTTGCTGATGAACTTGCCCCAATGAATTTCTAACCATTAATTTTCTAAATTGTGCCTCTTAAAACCTGACAGAACTTGTTTGGTTACTGGCTCTAATCTCTTATGAATTTTTTCCTTCTGAGTTTTTTTGTTTTGGGTTTGTTTTGTTTTTTTTTTTTTTTTTACCCTTAAAGGGATATTAACCTTGTTTTGCATAACTTTTTAAAAAGTCAAATATTCTTCCATTTATTTCACATCCCCTGGATTCTCAATTAATTTTATCACATCTTACTGATGGCTAGTAAAGGCCAATTTCATAGTCAGAAGTGTTGCCTGAACAATGTACTAGGGAAGGAAAGCAATGCAAAGTCAGACCAGGCCCTGTACTTTGCTCTAGGATTTCTACTCCCTTTATTTTTCTTAAAAAGGGCCATATCAAATGCAAACCCAAGGATCACATAATCATCTTTCTAATAATTTATTGTTTGTACTCGGCAGCCAGGGAAGACCTCAAGATCCCAGGCTCATGGATGCAATTTCTTGTTGGTCTATAAATCTAAGTACAGAAACTATCTTCCAGGACCAGGAAGTAAAGAGAAAGTAATTTTGTTTTTGGCGGTTTTGTTTGTTTGTTTTGAACACAGAACCATACTGCCAACATTTACTGGGTTATATATTATTTTTATTGTCATATTCCAGATGACCACAAATCCAAAAATGTGTTCTGTACTGAAATTTTGGCGGCTATGAAAAATACCACGAATTTGGAAGGGAAAAGCCTCCTTTCATCAAAGTAGGAGAGAACAAAAAGGTAAAGAGTGATAATATGCATTAGAGGCCAACAATGTCTATTTGTATACATCTTATTAGTATTTAAACTGATCTTTAATATTGAGTTTATATTTTTTTGCCTGCCATATGAAATTTTATGTGATAAAGTAATCACTTAACAGAATTGTTTGCTTCTATCTAGTTCATTGGCTTTACTGAAAACTTTCTCAACTTTCATAAACTCTCAGTCACATTACTCTCTCAGGATTCTTAATCTGGGGTTCACTTGGATAGGAAAAAATAAACTAGTAATGGTACCTATGACTTTGTGAACAGTATAAAATAAGAGATTGTTCTGTTATGCTATAATTGTACATAGAGATAAATTATTTTTGTTCATCACTTTGTTGACATTAATTTTTTATAAAACACACCAATAGATATTATGTCTAGTATATTTATAAAAAGCAAATGTATTACAACACTAATAATTTTTTTAAAAGAATCTGGTAGTTACATGCCAAAATCATCCTATGTCTATTACTGATGCATTTAACTTTTTCTGAAAAATAAAATATTCTGAGAACGAATCCACAGGCATTGCCAGGGCTTGCACACTAAAGAATTGCATACTAAGCTGACATTGTTGGTGAGCTCAAGTGAGACATGGAGAAGATTAGAAGGAATCAGAGAAAAGGGTTGTCCTTGTTATCAATGTCAGCCATGCGCAAGGGGAAGCTCAGGAGCTTGTACCATATATTTGCTTTACACCTTTAAGTTGTTACCAACTCCTAGACCTTAGACCTCATTTGTGTATTTAGGGGACGGGAAACAGTGAGCTGCAGCATGAGTTAGTCATCCTAAGAAAATGCAGATTCCTTTTGAATCCACTAACCACTGTCAAACATTCTCTAGGCAAAGTTCATGAAGCTAATTCTATTGTAAAGATGGTTTTAAAACTCAACAATGTGCTTCTCTATTTTGAGGCCAGTTGAAGAACAACAATCTGAAACAATTTCTTTCCTTCCCATAGAAATGTTGTGTGTGTGTGTGTGTGTGTGTGTGTGTGTGTGTGTGTGTGTGTGTGTGTGTTTAAACTCTCACCTAAGGCCTTCTATTGAGACTGCCTTACTTTCGGAGGAGCTACTTTCAAACTTGTCACATTTTTTGGCAGCTTTGTGCTGACAATGATCATAGTTTCATAGTCATTTCAAATGAAGTTCATTTCAAAATCTTTGGAGTGGAGAAGCCACCTTTTAAATCATTCCCTTGTAGGTTAAGTGTCAGTCATGTGGTCTGGCATGGAGTACTTAGCATTCCCAATGAATGGTGAAGGTGAATGCAGATAACTAATTAGTGGCACTTGAACATTGGAAGAAGTTTGCTTTGTTTTCAGGCCCAACAGAGACCCTTTTTCTGACTGAAAAACTTGGGGGCATTTAAAATACATAGAGTATAGGCAATGCAAAGGAAAACAGTTAGGAAGTGATACATATCAGAAGGGAATGTCAGGCTTTGGAAGCTAGGTCCTCCAGAAATTTGGGGCCCAAATTTGGGAACTTAGAGAAGTAGCTTTCTCTATCTTACTTATCCTACCTCTCTGCAACTTTCCTTCTCCTCTCTCAACTATTTTTCCTCAGTAAATTTCCAAATCCCTCCCTTCCTCTTCTGTTTCTTTTCTTTTTCTCACTTCCCTTTCTTTCTAGGGGAACATATCTCAAAATAACAAAGACCATATATGACAAAACCATAGTTGACACCATATTTTTTTTGTTTGTTTGTTTTTATTTATTTATTTATACATACAAGCTGGGGTACAGGCCAGTGGCATGGGGCGGCGAGAGGGTTCACCAGAGACAGAGCGGGGAGCAGAACAGGCAGATCAGAAATACACTGCTGAGGGGAGCAGCGGGCGAGGCAGGAGAGGTCTGCCGCGCCATGTGGGATTCTCCCTGGCTGGACGTCGAACTCGTGTTGCCACTGCCTACAGCTCCACAGCGCAGCGCTTAACCGCTGCGCCACCAGGGAGGCCCAGTTGACACCATATTTAATGTGAAAAAACAAAGAATTCCTTCTATGATCAGGAAGAAGATAAAGATGCCTCACTCTCACCACTACTGTTCAACATAATATCAGAAGTCCTAGTCAGAGCAACTAGGCAAGATAAAAAAAATTATAGGAATCCACATGGGGATAAGTAAAACTATAGTCATTTTTAGACATCACTAGAAAATATATAAAATGTCCAAAAGATTATACCAAAAAACTACCACAAATAATAGATATAGTAAAGTAACGGGATAAAAAATGAATATAAGGGGCCTCCCTGGTGGCGCAGTGGTTGAGCTCTGGGCTGTGGAGCTATCGGCAGCGCGCGATGTGAGTTCGACACCCAGTCAGGGAGAATCCCACATGGTGCAGCAGACCTCTCCTGCCTCGCCTGCTGCTCCCCTCAGCAGTGTGTTTCTGATCTGCCTGTTCTGCTCGCCACTCCGTCTCTGGTGAGCCCTCTCGCCGTCCGACGTCTCTGGCCTGTACCCCAGTTTGTATGTATAAATAAATAAATCTTTAAAAAAAATGATTATAAAAAAATCTGTTGTGTTTTTATATGCAAACAATAGATTACAGAAAAGAGAAAATTAAGAAAACAATTCCATTCACAATCACACCAAAAAGGATTAAATATCTAGGAGTAAACTTAATAAAGGAGCTGAAGAACCTATACATTGAAAACTTTAAGAATCTGTCAAAAGAAAGAACACATACACACAAAGGGAAAGATATCCCACATTCAGGAGTTGAAAGAATAAACATTGTTAAAATTGCCATTTTACCTAAAGCAATTTATATATTCAAAACAATACCTATCAGAATCCCAATGACATTTTTGAAGAAAATATAACAAAGAATCATAAAGTTTTCAGGGAACTGTAAAACACCCCAAGTAGCCAAAGCAATCATGAGAGAAAGAAAGAGTAGAAGCATCACACTCTAACTTCAAACCATACTACAAAATAATAGTAATCAAAACAATATGGTATTGGAATAAATGCAGAAAAACAGACCAATGGACTTAGAGAGTCCCAAAATAAACCCATACAATTATTTTCAGTTAATCTATGACAAAGAAGCCAAGCCCAAAATATCTTCAACAATGATATTGGGAAAATTGGACAGTCACATGCCAAAAAAATCAATCTAGATCAGATGATTTAACTCCATACACAAAACTTAATTCAAAATAAATTAAAGACTTGGATATATGATTAGAAACAACAAATATTGGCAAGGAGAGGGAGAAACACTCAACCACTGTTGGTGGGAATGTAAATTGGTATAGTCTCCACGGAAAAGTGTATGGAGATTCCTCAGAAAACTAAAAATGGAAATAACATTATCTAACAATACCATTTCTAAGTATTTACCCAAAGATTATGAAAACAGTAATATGAAAAGTTTTATATACTTCTATGTTTACTACAGCATCATTCACAGTAGCCAAGATATGGAATCAACCTAAATGCCCACTGAGAGATGACTGGATAAAGAAACTGTGGTAAATATACTCAAATGAATACTATTCTACTATTTAAAAAGATGAAATAGTGCCTTTTGGGATGAAATAGATGGAGTATGAGGTGATTATGCTATGTGAAATAAGACAGAAGGTGAAAGACAATTACCAGAAATGTAAAGATATCAAATTGAGATATAAATTAAGATTATAACTGAGCTGTAGTAATGTTATGGGTAAGTCATGATTTTTTTTTTCATTTTCCTACTTGTCTGAATTTTTTAAAACTTTTAGTTCTTTAAAGACTCTGATACATCCTTAATTTCTATTTTTCAAATTTATAAATATATTTAAATGTCATATATCTGAAAAGTGACTGTGAAAATAATTACACATTTACTGTGATACTTTGAAATACTATTTTTTCTTTAATATATATTCTACAAGGAGTGCATATTTCTTTTTCAAAAAAAGAACAATTATTTTTTAAGAAAATGAGGAATTTAGTCAAATATCATTCAAAAATATATATCCATAAACATGCCTGATTTTCACTAAGCAAAGCAAGAGATTCAACAACGGAAAACAGCAATAAAAAATTATTCGATTATAGAGTAGTTAAATTAGAAAGAAACAACTAAGGTAAGGAAGAAGATAAGAAAAGTCCATGGAAAATCTATGAACAGAACAGCCTCAATGGCTTTAGTGTTGCTGACCTAGAGCCTTGCTGACTGGACCATTTCTTTGAATAATTCAATTAGGTTCAGTTAGTTGAAAATATTTAGAAGACTGAAAGAAAATCTTCAGGGTGGCAGACGTGTTTCAGTGAACTTTTCATAATTTTCCTGAGGACACTGATGCTTTCATGAGACTCAGATGTCCAAAGCATCTAAATCAGAACTAGTTTAGTTTCGAGCTCCCAGAAATAATCTAATTTTGTCTACTGCATCTTTTATTACTGAAATACTTGAGACAGAATTCTGGCTATTTTATAACCAAGTGGGCAAAACTAAGTAAATTATCCAGTGGTGCATTGGTGAGAAATGTCTGCAATAACGTTTTCATGACACAGCCTCAATTTTTGAACACATTTAGACCTTGATGACATTCATGAAAGAACCAATTTGTTTCTTCTAGCTTTTTTCCCCAATATGTGATGAAATGTGGCTAAGAGAAATGGCTTATCTAACCTCTGCATGAATGAAAACTGTTTTGTCATGTGGTAACTTGAAAGCTGTTTTAAATTTAGAATATATTTCAGAGAATGGTAGTTAGAAAAAGCTCTACACACACACTAGACCTTTATCTTGTTTCTCTAGATCAGTAGTTTTCAAAGTGTGGTTTCTGGAGTGGCAGCCCTGCTAGATTTGCAAACTCTTGAGCTCTACTACTGACTCAAACTCTAGGGTGGGGGGAATTGCAATTGGTTAATAAGTCCTCTAGATGATTTCAATGAACACAAAGTTTGAGAGTTAGTTCTGCATGTGGTCTCTGATGCAGATGCTTAAAGATCTACTTAGAGAAAAGAATAATATGATGGCTAACATCTACAGAAAAAAAAATTTCTCTTGAAGAATTTGTAGAAATTTTACAGCCTTGTTACCATATATTATCTGTAAAGGATGAAAACTCTGAAATTAGACTTCTTATGATGAATAAACAACATAGTGATATTTCAGAAGCAAAACGATTTGTCAATATTTTTCTATTTAAAATGGAACATGGTAAAGACAGGAAAATCCTGTTAAAAGAATCTTGGTCTTGTTTATCTTCCATTTTATGTGGTCATGTGCTATCCCTATATACTCTAAATATGTTCATTAAGTTGGACTTATGCTAACACCAAGCCCTGAAATCTTCACAGCTACCAGCACTCATATAATAAGGATATTCTCCTATCATTATCAAACAGCTCAAGATTTGAGTTTAAGATGATCTCACTTAGCATCTCAGAAATAATTTAGAGCATAGAAATGAAGAATTTGGTAGCACACAATGTCAGCAATTATCAATTTAACTGTGTTGTGCCTACATTTTACAGTATGATAGCTTTCCGGAAAAGAGAATTAGAATATACACTTTAGTATAAGGAAGTGAAATTTGACAAAGAGATTCATGTGAATTTTTAATTATACAGGAAAATTCTATTAGCGGAGATAGCGAACAAAGTTATTTTTGCTTTAAAATAATCTCTGGGATCTTCAGAAAATTTTGAACGTATTTCTTTAATCTTTAAAGCAGAGTGTTTTATGTTATCTATTTGACAATCATATGTTTGCAATTTGGATAAATCTCTGTGAAGCTAGTTCATCTCTGCTTGTCAAGGCATCAGCCGTGATGGTTTGAACCTGAAGGCTAAAGTTAGTCAAGATTCAAATTACTCACATATCTGACCATTGAGTCTAACTATTGGTTGAAGCTATAGCTGGGATTGTTGAGCAAATACTTATGTATGTTTTTATGCACCCTGGGCTTCTGAGGGTGTGTTGTTAGAGATTTAGGTAGAAGTTGCATTACCTTTTGCAGCCCTGTCTCTGAAGACAAGACTGGCAAGACTTCTCCCATACATTCTTCCCATGATCAAGGGGAGGGAATATATCTCCATTATTGATGAGTGAGTGCCAAAGTTCTGGAAGAACACGGAGGGCCAGAAATAGAGCAATGACCTCTTGCAAAATATAATTTGCCACAGTCCTCTGGCCACAATAATCTACATTCTTTCCCTAGACAAGAGGGTGAGCCAGATTTCAGATGATTTCAACCTTTAACCTTACAGCTGACCCATGGTACCAAGTGGATCAAAAGAAAGCTGTCTCCACTGATCCCTGCCAAGTTGCAGATTCATGGGTAAGATAAATGTTGGTTTGTTTCAAGTCATTATGTTTTGGTTTAGTTTGCTATGCAGCAATAGTTAAGTGGAACATACATTCTTAGCTTTTTCCCCTGGCTAAATGCAGGTAAGAGACACAATGGCACAGAAAAGATTATTCAACTCAACCGGATTCTTTTAAACGGTAGGCTGATCCTCAAGCTCTAACTCATTCTGTTTTTAGAAAGCATTTTGGAATACAAGCAAGTAATAGTCATATCATTATAGTCATAACCCTGGATTCACCTGAATTTATACAAAAATAATATGTTACAAATTTTGGTACTTTACCAAGTAGAAACACACCTCACAACTAATCACACTCTGGCATGTTACAGCATGATGGAGACTGAAAACCACTGTCCTGGACACTCTTGGGGTAAATGTTGCTTCAAAAAATTTAAATAAAGACCCACAAATTAATAATTGAATGCCAAAACCTGAATTTAGTTATTTCTGTTTTTCAAGAAGGTTCACCTACAGTAGCTTGCTACTGGGAAGACAAAAGATGTACAAAAGGAATGGCAAATGGAAATATCAATAAGCAACTTTTTCTGTTCACACTGAGAAGTGATAGAGGAACCATCACTCACTCTGTCATCAGACACCTAGTCCACTGGACAAGTTCTTCATAAGTAAAATGACCATATTTCTCAGTGTGCCTAGTAGAGTTTCAGCAATTCACATTCTTCCTAAACAAAATATTGAATGATAATATATGTGTTCATAATATTTGTCAGTAAAGTCTTCTGAAAATACTTTAGGTATTTGTGGGATGTATTTTTATGTCCCTGTTCAAATTTTTGGAACAGTTCTTAAGAGAATGGATCTGGATAATGTACTTTACATACCAACGGATAGTCCCAATCTGTAATAAAGTCATGGGAATCATGTTTGCCCTGGATTCATCATGTTACACTCTGTTAGCTGTCCTCCTCTTAACAATCTGACTCCCTGCCAGTTATAACACTACATCTGTTGGTTACAACTGGGCAGTAAGTGGAATTTTCACTAAAAGCACTCCATGTAGTTTTCCAATGATCTCTATTGGCACTTTTTAATTTGGCTCCTAAGTGCCTTGTAAAATTAATTTGCCTGCTTGAGATTTCATACTTCCTTTATCACAGTATGCATGGAAACTCTGGGAAGAAAGTCTTTGCCCAAGTTTCTGTTGATTGAGGAATACTGCCTTCTATCTAGCCCAGTCATCTTACGAAAGAGCCCAAACTATACTACTTCCATTAAAGTACCTTACCTGATTGCTTATCAAGTCATCCCCATAATCAAAATATTTTGCTATCCTTTCTAATAGGAACTTAGGTCCTGGTAACTAAGTCATCAGATTTGAAGCTTTTGTTCCATTCATTATAAAGAAACAAAGCCACAAACAGATCATAATTATGATAAAATGGAAAATCTGAAGCAAGTGGCCTAAGCATATATTGTTCTCAAAATGAAACCAACGTCTTAATTCGAACCTGCAAGGATCTTATACTTTACACATGTGAAGGCAGTGGTCCCCAGAGCCCTGGAGCAGATCATAAAGAAAGAATGTATCATATGACAGATATAAGCAGAGCCTGACTTCCCTCGACACCCTGAGAATCCAAAAGCTTAGAAGGTTAATTCTTGCCTCCAAAACCATCATTTACAAAATGTTTCTCACTGAAGGAAGACTTTTATTATCATGAGGCTCCATATACTTGGAAGCACTAAATATCCAAGTTCAAAAGATGTATGACTGACCTGCTCACAGATAGAGCAGACTTGCCTGTGTACATGTGTATGCATACATGTTTGATAGCAATGCTTAACGTAATTTCTCAAAGTTCTATAAAACAAAAGCAAGCCATCATTTGCATTCATAAAGAAGTACTTCTCTTTTTCACCAAAACAGGGCTTTTTAAACAAAAGGTGCAGCATTCCTCTGAGGCTGACTCCTGCTAGATAACATTCATCATCTTAGGTGTGCTTCCAACTAAGGGAGATGAGTCTTGCTGCCCAAATCAAAAGGACTATATCCCAGGGAATTGCTTTACTGTTACTGGACTCTTGAATATTACCTAGTATTAGTGAAGAGACATAAATTTGGAGTATCTGTCTAAGTGACTAAAATGAACATAAACTGAGTAATTTGGGGTGTGGCCTCAGAGAGCCATAAGCCTGCTACAGCTGGTGTGGCCTGCCTTGTGTTGCCATGAGCCTATACCCTATTTCAGGTAGATTCACATCTAAACTCTCCATGCAGGATAGCCTACTCATTCAACACTAGGGTGCCTTCTATTCTTTGCCTTTCCCCCTGGCACTGCAGCTCATACCAGCACAGCACAAGGTGCCAAGCAGGCAAGGGCCATGAGTGTAAGAAAAGTCAGTGTAGAAGAACTTCCCATGTATCTCACCAAAAAATTTCACTCCCAGCATTCAAGTGTACTTAGATTTGAGATGAAGTACAAGAATTGAAAATCAAAGAATTTTCACTGGTTTCTTTAATTCCTAACTAAAAAAGTGAAAAATGTTGAAATAACGAGCATCATGTAGATAGGCAGAAAGCAAATGAGACCATATTTAATGACGCTTATGTCTTGAACCAATGAGATATCAACTTGCCTCTGGTTAAAAATATCTAGTTCCTGAGTTTACACACTGGCTATTTCCCAAAGATTTAGAACTTCTGCAGTGGGCCTCCCTGAGGAGAGAAACCATATAAATTCACTGTTGTATCTCTAGAGTTACTAGTATAGTACCTAGCAAAGGTGCTCAGTAAATATCAAAAGAGTGAAATACTGTAACTTCAGATCAGTGTGTAAACATGCTTTAAGGTCATCCTAATGTTATAAACCTATTCCTTAATTTTATGTGTATGATTCCTGAAGTTCATTCAAGTGATCATTGCTTAACCAATATTTTTTATTATCACCTATAAGGAAACAATTAAAGGGTCTTTAGACCCCCTATTGCCCTCCTCCCCAGATCTTTTCTGCTTGTCATTCTTGATACAATAGTAGAGTTTAAAGTGTAGGAAAATGCTTTTCTCTGGGTAGTAAAATAAAATCAGTTGCAGTTCTTGCCCAGCGGCTGTGTGGATAAAGGAATGATGCTGTTTAAAGTGAAAAAGGACAAACACATTGGTAGAGAGAGCTATTTTTTCTTAGAGAGCAGTCTTTTTAGAAGCATTTTACTACAATCCTTCCCTTTTTTAAAGTGACAAATAAGCATCAGTTCCTAGGGGGTCATATATATTTTAGAATGTAGAAAACTATCCATTATGTAACATGCAAGATAGTCTACACAGCTACCTACAAGTTGCTCATAGTAACAACGGAATCGTCAAATTGAACAAGAACATAGCCAAGGAGACTGTCACATCTCAGAGGAGACCGGAGACCTTAAGTGGGACCCAAGAAGCCAAAGCAAAAACATGATCTAGGGAAACAAACCCCTAGGCAGCCTGAGAAGAGAGTACTGGTTAGCAAAGCACAAAAACGTTAACCCAGCATTGGTCACAAAGGATAAAATCTATCTGACAGAAACATATATTTTTCAAACTATCCAAAATAGTGCATACCAATATACAAACATAACAGATGCAAAAAGGAAAAGGAAGGATATGAAGTGTAATCTGAATAGGAGTAGCTCCCATAGGTAAGGTGGAAAGCACTGACTGGGAAAGCTCCAGTCTCTTTACAGAAGAGCCATTAATATCACAAGAAAGTCAGCCTGATGAGCACTAGACGAAGAAGGATGCCCCAAACCAGGACCAGCACGAAGATAAAGCTGTTGTTTCTCATCATCTGTGGGTTGAGAATTTTACCAATTAATGAGTAGAAATCCAAATTGAAAGAGAATAAATCTGCCTAATATGCTAGTGTATGTGTCCATTCATGCACAATCAATTTGTATTTATTAAAAAACAAAACCACAAAATGAGTGTGTGTGCGTGTGTGTATACACATCTGTGCATGTGAAGAGCTTTTACTTCAGGAATTCTTAAAAGAAAGAAGTTAATCACTTTGGACTAGTCTCAAACATATTCCTCTTCATGTGGGCAAATCTAGTCATCTCAGTGACAAACCATGATATAACAAGCCCAAGAAATACCCAAGGTCTCAGCCATTTCGCAAGTTTTCTATTTTCCACTACAGTACTGCATACTATACTGTACTATTCTCAAGACCCAAGGGCTTTGCTTTGGTCTAAATGATTCTCAGATCCATTTATCCACTCTATTAGGTGTTTGTTTTTTTTTTTAAGATTTATTTATTTATGCATACAAGTTGGGTCACAGGCCAGAGGCGTGGGATGGCCAGAGGGTTCACCAGAGACACAATGGGAAGCAGAACAGGCAGACTGACGGAAACACACTGCTGAGGGGAGCAGCAGGCAAGGCAGGAGAGGTCTGCCACGCCATGTGGGTATCTCCCTGGCTGGGGCTGGGCGTTGAACTCGCGTCGCTGCTGTCAACAGCTCCACAGTGCAGTGCTTAACTGCTGCACCACCAGGGAGGCCCCCATTAGGTTTTGAGCACAATTGGTAGGTATCTCAGGAATGATACCTTCAATGTATACTTTCAATGTATTCAAATCAAATACATTTTATTTAATCAAAAACCTCTATCCATTTCATAGGAAGGTTGGGAGTCCTCGCTTTCCAGTCTTAAAATACCACTTAATCTGCTTACTCTCTGAGAGACTTTGTTTTACATGCAAAGAATGATTTCTGTTAACAATCTCCAGGGTTTTAAATTTCACAATCCTGTAAAATTAGAAAAAACAATCAGGAAAGCTACATGAATTACTTATTTTGCTAAATAAGCATATTAAAGTTTTCTTAATTATTATACCTATCTTATTTTTCAAAATATGTTAATCCCCCCCCAAAGTAAAAGGATCTAACCTGAACTCACAAACAAGAATAATTAATTTGGAATTATAAAAACTTGCTACATTTTCCTAGTTTTACTTAATTTGATATGTAAGTAAATTTAAAGCATATTATTCACTGCTTTAAACTGCAATGAGGTTTCCTTCACTGGTGGTGTACAGATGCACACAGCTAATAAAGTATGGGTGTGGGTAGAATATTTAATTTCCCTGAAGATTTCAATAAAAAAGATATCAGAATAAGAAAAAAGATCAAGTAGTCCAGACAATTGAAAGACATGACACAGCTGTGCCTTTTCTGTTTTGTTTACTGACATTTGCATTGGTTTTCCAAACAGCACACAGCATCTATCTTAACCTGCATGTACTAATCTGACCCTGAAATACTTACACAAATATGCACACAAGATAACACTGGAAACCTAACTCCCCCACTCTGATTCATTTCCACACATAAAAAGAGACTCATACTTGATAAATAAACTTTTCAGCTCATTAACAGTTAGCCCTGTTACATTACACAGAGAACACTGTCACATCAGACAGGAGAACACTGTGTTCTTCACAAGACAGTGTCAGTTAAGCATGCACTGGGATTGACTTATCACACTGACTTGATTTACTTCTGCCTTCCCTGCAGCAATCAAGCCAGATGGGTATAATTAGAAGGAAGCCCTTCTCAAGTATTAAAAGTATAATCATGGCAAACCAAATCAAGGAAAAGAGTTTCCTAGGTTTGGACAGTTTCTATCAAAGGGGCATTGGAATAAATTCCCAAGATGCCAAACCACTAAGTGGAGCTTAAGATTTACCTTCAATACTTCCTGAGAAAAGTGCCAAAGGTATAGACTCCTCAAATGATCTCAAATAGTATTCCAAATTAAGTTACTCATGGTTATAAACTGTCGTCTCTACTGGCGCATTTGCTTAGTTCAAGTAAGCTAAAGTTCTGTGTTTGTTTCAAGTTTGTATTATGCTTGATTTTTGAAACAATTCTTTTTGTGATATGTTCGTGTACAGCTATAAAACTACATTCCGTTAGTCACATTTACAAATCAAGTTCCCTGGATACTCAGGAATGTCTTGGTTCCACCAACAGGGCCTATTAATCCAGTGCCATGAAGAGGTAGGCCAACTATCCCATGATAATACATAGTTCCCAAAGTTTATGGGGGATCAGTGACATGAAAGTCAGAACTCTGACATTCAATTTCAGCTCCAGCTCCATCCAAAACCTAGCAGAGGAATTTTAGCCAAGATGGAGCAGAAAATTAGCCCTCTGGTACAAACCTTCTGCTCCTGACACATAACAAAAATAGGGAAATCTACATCACCCTCCAAAATAACGATATAGAAGAGTAAAATACAGCTGCACTCTGTTTAGGCAAGTGTTCAGAAATACCGAATACAAAGGTGTGGAAAAGTTCTACTGGACAAATAGCCATCTCAGCAAATTAATGGGAAACAAAGTAAAATTTAAGGCAACATCATTAATAAAGATAAGAAGGAATATTTTCTAATAATGAAAGCGTTCTAACAAGTATGAACTTACTAGTTACTACATAAGTAGAACAAAAATAATACAATAGTAAGTAGAAATTAATTGGCGATATCAAAGTAGGATATTTTAAACAATCCTCATTAGACAAAGAAAAAACTTAGATTATGTAAGATTTAAATAAAAAATCAACAATACATAATTATATTTAGAACAATACTCTCAATAAACACAATACCTTTTTTCCAGTTTGAGTGGAAATTTTATAAAAATTGACCACATACTAGATCACAAAGCAAGTCTCCAAAATATCAAATAGCCTGTATAATGAAAACTAAACTTGACAATGCAATTAAGATAAACATAAATAATTAAAAGATAACTTATAAATATATCTGAAAACCCAAAAGCACTCCTAAATAAACCCTTGGCTAAAAGAAGAAATTAAAGTGGAAAAGAATGACCATAAACACTCCAATCAAAACTGTAACTGAAGTGGTATGCACAAGAAATTACTGATAAGATTGTCTTGAGATAAAATTAAATGAAGAATTACAAAATCCATAGATTCTAGGGCCTCCCCGGTGGCGCAGCCGTTAAGCGCTGCACTGTGGCGCTGTCGGCAGTGGCAACACAAGTTCGACACCCGGCCAGGGAGATTCCCACATGGTGCAGGAGACCTCTCCTGCCTCACCCACTGCTCCCCCTGCAGTGTGTTTCCGTCGATCTGCCTGTTCTGCTCCCCACTCTGTCTCTGGTAAACCCTCTCGCCACCCCACACCTCTGGTCTGTACCCCAGCTTGTATGCATAAATAAGTAAATCTTTTTTAAAAATCTATAGATTCTAGACTAAAAATGACAATTTTTGAACCCTTATATTATGCCTGATATCTTTCCAGATTTTATTACATCTACTTTGTGGTGTTTCATTACACATTTGTGTGTTAAATTTTAGACAATGAAAGACTTCATGATTATGAGGTTTACGCTTGAGGATTCAGATCAAAGAGAAGCCAGTAGTCCTGGGTTTGAATTTCTGCTCTTTCTGCAGAATGACTAAAAGTAAATTATTAACTTCAAAACCTCATATTCCTCCTCCAAGACAATTTACATAGTAATGATCTCAACCATGCAAACTACTTATGATATTAAATGATTTGAGACATTTGAAAGACCTAACAATTAGTAAGAGTTCAAAAACTGTGAATAGTATTTTCATGTAAAAATACAACCCTCACTTGGTTACCTGTTCCATAATTCCTACATGACTGCATGCTTTTTGAACAGAGAAATAGTATTACTCTGTTCATCTTCGAATAATAAATAGCAATGCTAATGCCAAATATGCAGTTAATGCCAAATAAATTTGTTGTGTTAGTGAATGAAGTTTTGTTAAACATATTCAGGCTTTTTTACTACTGTATATAAAAATGATTGTGCTAGAACAATAAAGCAAATCGCAATTTGTAATTATATTTAAGTGTGATGTTACCACTCATTGAATGTTGATATGTAAAATAGTCAAATCAATTTTGTTCCATCAAGTCTGATGTTATCAAATAATCATTAAGAATTAAAACTATCCAATAGTAAAATATTAATAATTGGTGAGGTTGGACTTGGGTCCTAGATTGGTATTCTAATTTTAGGCATATTACATGATGGAAAACACCACTCACAGATAAGGAACACAAAGACCAGGGCATAATTCTGAAGGGCATCAAATGGCAAAATATGTTGCTAGAAAAAATACATTGATGTGAAGCTAAGCTAATATTCTTTATTGACAGAAAAATTAAAATTATACGGTTTCCGAAATTCAGTGTTTCCATAAAAATTGATGAAGTTAAAATGCCAGTTTTTATCCAGTGTGAGACACATTTATTTTCTTTGAATTCATCATTTATATCTAGTTATGCTCTGCAGGTTTGTTTGTTTTGTTTTATTTTAGGGAATATCTGCATAGTTTAGCTTTTTTAAATTTCATAGTATCTTAATGCGGGATGTGCTTGGCTGAGTCCAATAAAAAGCTGTAACAGAACTGAGAATTAATCTACTTTGCTGCTGGTGTGAACACCTGCTGAGCACTTTTCATAAGCTAATGTCGGGACAGAATAAGCATGTGTTCTGTGTTTTTTCTACCCCTTTTACTGAACCAGTCTTTACATACTGGATGCATTACCCAGGAATGAAATTTTTTTCTGGAGATTTTTAAGACAATACAAGAAGAGAGAAAAAGGAGAGTGAAGGGAGGAAAGAAGGCTATTTCGGTATCGTAGTCACACTGTCCTGACCTACTGGGAGTCAGGACAAGAAGCTGAATGTCATGGGGATGGTCTGTCCAATCCCTGGATTTAACTTTTTCAATTATTGAGGCTTGAATTCAAAATAGAAGTCATGCAAACACATATATAAACACATGCAAACATAAAGATGACCTTAAATGACAAACTGTAAATATAGCATTAGTTTCCATGACAGCACATCCCAAAAATGGAGATTCATTTTAGCTCAGTATGGAATACAAACATGTCCATGAATTTCATATACATTTGCTTTAACTCTCGCAAGTATTCTTTCTACTGTTCTGATTCCTAAGTTCTTAAATGTAATAACATAAGTGTCATTTCTGTTCTTTCTAATTTAGTTCTCAATGACATGTTCATGGATTCATTTTCTCCCTTACAAATAACCTACTTTTCCACTTCATGGCTTCTTCTTTCTACTATGTAAGAGTAAAATAAAATATTTCTGGTTAGAACATAGTACCCAATATCTATGGAAACACCTCTGAAACAAGTGAATTAACTAGTGAGTGTTTTGAAGAGCAGGAGAGGACAGCACATAATCTTACTTAAGAGGTGTACCTGACAGCTGGATTTTCAATTGTCCTTAACAATGACACCTCTCAGAAAAGCCTTTACAGCTACAAAAATGGTCCCAAGATTTTAATAGCGTGCATGTGTGGAAGGGAAAAAATGAAATCTACCTCTTCTCAAGAAAATTTTCAAAAGACATAAATGCTTCTTTTCTGAAATACCACTGAGCCACTAGTAAGTTTAGCAGGTTGCAGATTATAAAGACAACACACAAAAATCAGTTATATATGATGAGCTATTGCTACACATTTATTAGTAATGCTAAAACAAAGTATACTGATAATACCAAGTGCTGACAAGGATTCAGGTCAACTGAAACTCTCATGCATTGCTCATGCATATTGGTATGCCCACTCTAAAAGAGATTATTGGTTAAACATACACTTAGTACATAACACAGTAATCCCTCTCATGTATAAAAAATGAGGACTCTGGTCACACAAAGACTTGTACATGAATGTTCAAAGTAGCTCTATATGTAGTAGCCAAAAACTAAAAATAACACAAATGCCCATTAATCAGAGAATGATCCATACAAAAAACGGTTGATTCTCGGGCCTCCCTTGTAGCACAATGGGTTAAGTGCAGCACTATGAAGCTATACAGAGCCACTGCAGCAGGAGTTCGATCCCCAGTCAGGGAGCATCCCACATGGCACAACAGACCTCTCCTGACTCGCTCGCTGCTCCCCTCAGCAGTATACTTCAGTTGATCTGCCTGTTCTGCTCCCCACTGTCTCTGGTGAATCCTCTCATCTTCCCACACCTCTGACCTGCACCCCAGTTCTTGTATGCAAAAATAAATAAATCATTAAAAAAAAAAACCTCCTACTTAAGACTCAAATGGCTAGTACTCCCAATGACCTAGTTGCCATTTAATATCCTTCCCTTGAAGGTTTTGCATAATGAATGACCTTTATATTGTATCTTCCTAATCTCTTGATCCTTTAAGCAGTGATTATGACTTCTTTAAAAAATCTGATTTTTTGCTGTAGTTTTTGTATGCAGAAAGCTACTATTAAATTATCACTGAGTGAATTTATGAAGGAGTGAACATAATAACAAGTTACAATGAACAAAAGCAGGAAAACAATTCTACTTTGCTGTGTCAGTGGAAATACTAATCAAAGACAGCAAGTCACCATGCTAAGGTTCGTACAGACATCACGTTTTCTATACGCATCCTCTGAGATGAACAATGAGTTTATGATCTATAAGCCCACTCCTAAATCCTTATCTTGCACTGTACCTCTATTCTTTTCCTAATTGAAAGCATTCCTTTTGAAAGGCATCACTCAGTTAAAGAGCTTCAAACCAGATGTGTGGCGGGCAGAACATTCTGGTCAGAGCAAACTGCAGTCTCCATCTGATGACATAAGCCCTGGCCTCGGATGTACCCAATTTAGACATCAGAAACTTGCCCATTTGTACTATGCTATTTAGCCATTATACTCATTAAATTTTCTCACATACCTTTCCCAATTATCTACCAATTTAATCCATTTAATCTGTCTCTACTACAGTAAATATGTTCCCCTTTTAGCATTTACTAGCACTTGGGCTCAGACTTTCAAGGGCCTCTAACAGGCTTTGTGATTCATTTTTTTTTCCTCTTCCTGTTCAATTTTGTACTTATGACTCATCACAAAAGTGGATGCTGCTGCTGTAGACAAACTCACTGGCAAGAACCTAACTATACAATTGGTCATTTAGTCCTGAAACTAAATGAAACCAGAATAATGGCTCCAAAAATTGATTTGGGCCACACGGTAGAAGCCATACTTAAACTTCATTCAGCAGAGCACCTGCCACAGAGCTGAGATAGTGAAAAATCGTATCATGATGAGATGCCCCAGGTCTGGGTGCCACCTGCTGTCCTTTCCTTTATCATTGATAATAGCAGTGCTTTCTAATGGAACAACATTCCTCCTGCTCAGGTCAAACGGATTTAGAAAAATATCTATCATCTTGTTTGAGAAACAATAAAGTAATAATTCAATTTTCTTAGTGTTGCTGTCAACTTGGCAATTAAAATTAATTATTATCTCTAGCCATTGGGCACCAGTGAAAGAAGTACTTCTAAATTAAATTAAAGTGCATTTGTCTATTTTTGTTTTGTAAGAGAATTAGCACATTCTGATTTTTGGGAAGTCTGATTCTGCTGACTCATAGACACTTCTCGTGGGTCCTTCAAAGCATACCCAACTTTCTCCTTCAACATCAAACATTGGGTAAAAAGATCCTAAATACAGATGTTTAATAAGTTTATATCTGCATCACCTATAATATTTCCTATGCCACCTCTTTATTAGATAGACTTCTCTGTCTTTATGCTTCTTTGCATTTCAAGAAAGCTATTTCTCTTATGAAGCAAGAGAAATATCTCAACACTATAAAAAAGAAGTACACATGGAGCCTCAAGAATTCCAGCATTTGCCATTATGAAAAGGATTATTCTGTCCTTTGGAATCAATTGGCATAGCCAAAACGCTGATCAGAGGATTATCAATATATAAGATCTTTATAAGAAGACAAATCTCTGGATAACATAATTATGTGTCAGCTTTACTGAAACTAGGTCCTTCTTTGATGCGGCCAGTTGGGAGGTCAAGGAATTTCTGTACCTAATGAATGAATGAACAATTTCTCCCACACAATTTAGAAAAAAGGAAAAACAAAACCATCTAGTTGGCAACAGTCACATTAGCCTTCACAAAACTGAGAAATTCTAAACTATGGATCCTGGCAGGGAGCAGTGATCACCTCGTATGCTTCTCTCCCATCATCCTAATGGAATCTGATTTTATTCAGGGGGGCATTATACCCAGCTAATATATTACAATTATTTGGCTTTTCTGTTTAGGGAATTCTGCTAAGTCTACTACTGTCTTACAAATTGATCAAGCAGTCATCTAAGTTGACTGAGCAGATCTATGTTCTTAACATTGGGTTAGGTACTTACATTAATATAGGAAAGTTCAACAAGTCCCTGATAACTTGTTTATAAAACTTAGGAAAATAAAGCTGGCATTGAACACAATGAAGAGGAAACACTTCTATCATAAATACACATGAATTCACATGACACTCTGTACTTGTTATGATGCCATTTTCTATGTTCCTGCCTTCTTCATAAGACTGAGTAATTCTGGAAAGGGAACTTGTGTCTAAAACACAAATTGAATAATCAGTAAAAGCATTACATTGGTAATATAATGATGATAATGATAGGTGAGTTTCCCTGGTATTCAACTCACCTTGCACGGCTAGAGCTGATTGCAGCTTGGTTTACCTGTGTCAGGCTCACAACTTGCATTCAAGAAGCTTCTGCTTAACCCCTTTAGTGCATGAAGTCTGTTAAAAGAATTAAACAGAGAGGCCATTAGACTGAGGTGATCTAGTGCTGTGGTGGTCTATGTAAGTGAACCAAAATATAAGCTTCTAATACATCAGGTTAAAAATTCGAAATCTAAGGACAACCAATCACAAATAGCCAGCGAAGACAGGAAGCTATTATGGCCAATAAGTGATTTCCTTACTTACTTGTCTTTACTCTGTCCCTGTAAGTCTCTCCTGAGCTCCTGTTTGTGGAACATTTCTCAACACTTAAGCTTGGAGCTGCCCAATTCAAGTCAATTTTGACTCAAATAGACTTAATATTCTTGATTATTCTTAGCTTATCTTATTTTTTACTAAGGAAGTTTTTAGATGCAAATGAAATGGATCCATATAAACAGCAAAGATTTTCAAATCTTTTTTTTAAATAGAAGAGAGATGAAAATGGGAATCTATTATCACAAACTATCAGAGCTAAACAGTATAATTTATTTTATTAGAGTAGATATTATGTATCATTTATAAAGTTAAACTTCAGATGAATAAAGTCTACAATTTATAATTTAGCAAACAACACAATGATGTGGGACAAAAATATGTTTCACTATATATTTATAATATAAATATATATGCCACTATTGTCATGTTTAAATCCTGACTGTATAAATTATGTATCTATTCAACTTCAGAAGTCTGATGGCTTTAATTTAAATGAGAATGAAAATCAACTGTTGATATGGCTTTCAGGCATACCGTGAGGAAAGAAAATGGGGGAAAATACCCAAAGCTTATTAGAACGGAAATTTAAAATAAGAAAAGTCTCAATTCAGTAAAGCAGCTTGACTTCAAAGAATTAACTCTATACAACTTATTTGGAGACTGAAAACTGCTTAGTAGTCATTATTATCATGACACCTTGATGTAGAGAAAATAATTACCAAATAACTGTTTTATTAAACTGGACATACAGTAAAATCTTTCTTGGAAGGATGAAGAGGGGAAAAAGATAATGCATTCTGGAGAAAATAGGAATAAAATTTAGAGATGGTTAGAGTTAAACTAAGTCCTAAAAAAAGTTACAGGATTGTGATAATCTTAAAAAAGTGAGCACATACTTGTAAAGGAAACTTCCAAAACTTCCAGCTGCTTCCAATAGAAAAAATACCAAGACTTAAATAAAAAGGTGTTTGAGACTGCCATACAAAAGCTCTGCTTGGCTGCCTGATATCCACTGCCTCCCTAATAAGCATTACATATCCACCTAGTTTATGAGATGGTTAAAGTCCTTTTAAAACAATAATATACTTTGCAAATAGTTACTAATCCATGTATGGAGATCAGGTAGTATTCCTTCCCAAATACTTACTGTTATCAAACATCTCTGCTATTGAAATAAGCAGAATTCATCTTATAAAGGCACTTAGTGTCATATGTTTCAAACATAACCTTTACCCAATTAAACTTGCCTGACCAACCCAAGGGTGAAAGCCAATGATACTACTTTATACTTAGATCTGCTATTTTAATAAGACACCAACAGGTTTAGCAGATGTTGCAATGAGCAAGTAAGTATGTTCCAGGCAATAAATCCACAAATAGACATTCAGGTTAGCCCAAAAAAAAAATGTGCATCATTCTTTCCAAAGTAATCACAAGTAATAGTTTATGACCAATTACAGATTCATACAAATATTCATGTTCTACTGGGAGCAGTTTCTCCCTGTGGTATGACTTTACAAAGCCATGACAGATTTCATGCATTATTATATAATTAAGAGAATATTTTGACATTGTTTATATCCTGCATTTCATATATCAGATAGTTACGTGAGTTCGTGAAAAAAATATCCCCTACCTATTCTAGTGACCTGTGGGTCACAAACTGAATATACCAGCCTGAGAATGTCATTAATATCTCTCTATGCTCAGTTTCTCCATTTCTAAATTGAATTATATACCTCCACTACCAAACAACTTGGTAGAATGAAAGACAAAAGTTGGTCTGATGAAGCAAATTCTCTATGCACATTTCAAGAAAAATAATTTTTGCAATACAATATGGAATTATGGCTACAAAAATTTCCCCCATAAACACTGGAATGAAAAATTAAAGTTGAAGTCAAAAGCAAAGGCAAAAGCACATATTTTTAAGATAAATATTACTCATCTATCATTCTCACCTTTATCTTTTATTCTGGCAAAATTAAAATCCTATGATAGGATCGTAAAACATAAGATAGCTATAAAAATGCGGAGATAATTGAGTCTAATACTAAAGATTGGGATTGTAAAAATACATGACTAAAGAAAGGCATTTAAAATAGAAGAAAATTTTCAGTAGACCAAGTAAATATTTGAACAAAGGCTGTCCACATTTTATTTCACCAAATACTTGTATTTGGATTTAATTCTTCACAGTGATTAAACCAATCCTTTCAATGAGATTACTAGCCTTACAATTGTAAGGTAAAGCAATATTTAATTGCATATAAATAGAAAAAGTATATCTTACATAATACTTGTAGTTAATAAATGAAAATGGGTTATTCAATTTGAGCACCACTGCTTCCCTAGACCCCAACTACAGTGGTAGCAGGTGCTCAATAAATAGTGGTTGAATAAATTAGTGCATGGTAGTAGGGGCTTCTAATAAGATTAGTTATTAAAAAGTAAAGAAATCCAACAAATGTGTAGCTTACATTGGCAAACATGAAACTTATTTTAAAAAGTTATTTGCAGGTACTCTAACATAGTAGTTATCTAAGCCTTACACAGTAATTTTCTTTGTCCCTAACCACCAAAAACTAAGAAGAAAATAAGGTTCACAAAAAATTTCACATTCTAGAGCTCAATTTAAACCTGGGAATGGATCCACAAAATAAACAATTTGTTTAGTCAGGCTAAGGGTTCCAAAACCATTTTTCTGTGGTTCTGCAGGTAATTATATATCATCCTACACTTCATACATTAGCAATGTTAGGCAAAGTTAATATGTGAATTAAGCTGCTTCTCCTTGTCTATTCTACTTTCATAACATCCAGTCCTGAGTGCTAGTTTTCTCAGATATAGCCCATGTGAGTGATTTTTAAGGTAGTTCCACAAATAAAGAAACTTAAAACAGTACATCTTAAAAAAAAAACCTTAGGTAATATTTTATAACAATGTGTCTAAATAATGTCAAGTCAATATTAGCAAAGAGCATTCTCAGATAATTTGTAGAAGGTATTCTCCCATGCCAAATGGAGCCATGAAGAAACTCTGGGCTTGTGTAATTATGGGCTGGCATCTACCTTAGAAGAGGTGGAAGCAGCTACTCAGTCACTGAGCTGAATGCACCGAAGTACTCATTACCACAAACCATCCACTTCTCTTTGTGTTTTAGTCTCCATAGTGGCAAGACAGAATCAGTAATAATGAGTTCAGTGTAAGAATTATTCACAATAAAGGAAAAAATAGTGTACCAAGTGCTTTGAGCTCCTGGAAAACTATGGAAATATAGTTTATCATTTGTATTCTGAG
Source organism: Scalopus aquaticus (assembly GCA_004024925.1). NCBI lineage: Eukaryota > Metazoa > Chordata > Mammalia > Eulipotyphla > Talpidae > Scalopus > Scalopus aquaticus. The sequence goes on along the minus strand of PVIJ01006523.1, from coordinate 65,142 downwards.
ACCTTGTCTTGCTGGAATCATCTGGCCCCCAGCACCATGTTGCCTGTGCATTTTTTCCACATGGGCAGCATTTTCTGTTTGAGGTTTGGTCATGACAGTCCAAGGTTTCACAATTTCCAGGCAAAAAATTTCCCTTTTGGCTTAAGACAAAAATTTCCTATACTCATAAGCATGCATTTTCCTTCTCTGTAAAAAAGTGAGGTTGTTTGTTGTCATTTCAATAGCAAGTGTTAATCTGGAAGTCAAGAGACAAGTTCCAGATACTCTGTGATCTTTAGATGCTTTGAATCATTGCTCTGGGTTCAGTTTCCATTACCATCAAAACAAGGATGGCAGACAACAGAATTCTGGGACACATTTCTCCAAATGTTCAAGAACATCTGCATCAGAAACACTTGGTGAGAAAGGAGTAGGTATTATCCCAGACTCACCAAACAGAAATATTTAGCTTAACAAATTTTTGAGGAGCACCCAGCCATAATTATCCATGATCCCCACTCCAAGATCAGCAAATGATGATCCCTTGGTTACAGGGGCTTCTGAGAAGAGATTCAAACTTAGTCACACTTTTTAACTATTATAGTTAATTACAAAGGACAGTATGACTTGCTTTACTTTTCAGGAGTCTATAAATCATTCCTGATGCAACACAACACAAAAGTTTATATGAAAGCCCTTCTCTAGAGATTGTCTTATTTTTAACTTTGAACCTTTATGTAAAAAATGTCTCAAAATACGTCTTTTCCTTACATCCTGAAAGAATGCACCTTTAAGACTCTCTTCAACCTATCCAAGATTTATAATGAGAAGGGTGGAATATTAGGATATGAATTTCAACTTTCTAGAAATAGAAAAAGACTGTGTGGTTTGGTCAAAGTCTTCATTCAATAGGACCAGACAGAGCAGCTTTTACTATATTTGACAAAGTGAGAGGGATCCTTTTATTCCATTATAAACCTGTCACCCATACTTGGAAAGAGTGGGGCTTTCTTCATACCTCTCCAATAGTTTCCCAGACCTTGTGCAACAATATAGGAATTTGAATTATATCATATCATGTCATACTATATGTCACATATGTGATATAATTTCATAGAAAGTTTCTTCTTCATTTTTTACAATATCCTTTAAAGACAAAAGAATTCTTACAGTTTTCTCTGGAAACAAAAAGGGATAAAGAACAACAAAGGGAAAAGGACCATGTGGTGCATTCAGTCACATAAAAAGCTTACAGTGGTCAACAGTGAGATCATTACTGACTTTAAAAAAGGCCCTAATCTGTAGTATCTTGGTGTGCTGAACATGAATATAACCCTGAAAATTTTTTATTAGCTCTCATTTTGAAGATATTTCATATAATTCATTTTATATGTTTCACCATGTAAATTTATCCAGGACTGCAACAACATCCTAAATCAGCCTAGAATGATGTAATATTGCATCACATTGCATAATACCATCATGCACACATCATCCAGAGTTGATTGCATCATTTTCTGATGCAACGCAATACTACTGCCAGGCAGCTGCTGAAGGAAGCTGACCTCAGCAGTGCACTATAGAAAGCCCTGTTGGAAAGGTTGAACATTGAAAATATTTCAGACTTTGTGTGAGACAGTTTAAGCTACTGTTCCATAGAACTATTATTATTTTATCCGTTTAGGCACACCAGAGCAGTAATGCCTTGAAAGTGTGTTAATACCGTGGACAATTTCTGCTCTATTTGTGGGGAAGTGACATTTGCCAACCAGAAGAAAAGTATCACTTCTCAAGTGAAGAAGCTGCTCATCTTTACTTCAGATGCAAGGTTGGTGACCAAGACAAGCCTTGGGTCCCACATATATGCTGTGCTACATGTACAACACAGCTTTCACAGGGGTTAAATGGCAAAAGACCATCAATGCCGTTTGCAGTCCCCACAGTGTGGAGAGAGCCAAGCAACCACATAAAAGACTGCTACTTCTGCTTGGTTTCTCCTCTTTCCAGTGGAATAATGAAGCAAAAGAAGTCTAGAATAGTCTACCCAAACATTCCATCTGCATTGAGACCATGGTAAGGGACTTCGTATTCCAGACCCTCCAGCAGCAATTTCTCTTGATTCATCTGATGAGGACAAGGGTGAGCTGACCTGTTCTCCTGTCCCATCAGCACGCAGTGATGCAGATCCAGTGCTGTATCATCAACCCCACACAGACTAACACAGGAAAAATTAAATGACCTGGTTCGTGATTTGGACTTATCCAAGAACAAGGCAGAATTGTTAGGATCAAGAATCCAACAATGGACTCTTCTAGAAGAAAATGTCACATTTACTTTATATCAAAAGTGCCACCAGCAGTTGGAGCCTTTCTTCTGAAAGGAAAGTACTCTGGTATTCTGTTCCGAAATTGAGGGCCTCCTGAATACCTTGGAAATCACTCCTGACCCAAAGAATAGAGACTTATTTCTAGACTCTTCGAAACTGAGTCTTAAGGCTGTGCTTTTGCACAATGGAAACCATCTTCCATCTATTCCAGTAGTGCTTGCTGTCCACATGAAAGAGACATATGATAACTTAAAGCGGCTACTGAATTCCATTAAGTATAACAAATACAGCTGGCACATCTGTGGTGATTTGAAGCTAGCTGCCCTTTTATTTATTTGATTTTTTTGAAGGTTTTATTTATTTATGCATGCAAGCTAGGGTACATCCAGAGGCGTGGGGTAGCGAGAGGATTCACCAGAGACAGAGTGGGGAGCAGAACAGGCAGATCGACGGAAACACACTGCTGAAGAGAACAGTGGGCCAGGCAGGAGAGGTCTGCTGCACCATGTGGGAATCTCCCCGGCAGGGCATCGAACTCAATGTCACCGCTGCCGACAGCTCCACAGCACAGAGCTTAACCGCTGCACCCCCAGGGAGGCCCTAGTTGCTCTTTTAATGGAAATGCAGCAGGGATATACAAAATACATGTTTTTCTTACATGAGTGGGATAGCTGAGCAAGTGAATTGTACTACTTGCAGAAGGAATGGACTCGCAGACAAAATGTAGCAGTTGAAGAGAATATCCAGCACCCAGCTCTGGTCAAGGATCACAAAATCCTGCTACCACCCCTTCACATCAAACTAGGTTTGATGAAGAATTTCGTGAAAGCCATGGACAGATCCTCTCCAGCTCCTTTCTGATACCTGCATGAAAAATTTCCTTGACTCAGTGAAGCAAAGATTAAAGAGGGAGTTTTTGTAGGTCCTCAGATTCGAGAGCTCTTCAAAGATGACTGGTTCAACAACTTGCTGCAGGGTGATGCGAAACAAGCATGGAATGCTTTTCGCCTAGTGTCTACAAACTTTCTTGGGAATATTAGGGCAGGAAACTACAAGGAACTAGTAGAAGACATGCTGATGCAGTCTCAGAAACTTGGCTGCAATATGTCTCTAAAGATCCATTTCCTTCATTCCCATCTGGATTTCTTCCCTGAAAACTGTGGTATGGCTAGTGATGAACATGGCAAATGTTTTCATCAAGATATCCCATCAATGGAACAAAGATACCAGGGAAAATGGTCCACTACAATGCTGGCTCACTACTGCTGGACACTACCCAGAGATGCTCCTGAACAGCTGTATAAAAGACAAGCGAAGAAATTTAAATAGTAGTCTATGACTTGATTTTTTACAGGTATTAACTAATGGCATGCATTTCGTGATGTAAACATCCATTTATTGCAGGTTACAAAAAAAACTAGAGCCAAAATTAGAATTTGACTGTCATATTCATGTTGAGCACATACAAATTGATAGTAAATGACTAATTTTATTTCAATAACATGACTTTTATAAAAATTTGTCACCCAGTATAATGGAAGATAATACTGAAGAATAGTAGGAAAAGACAACTTTGTAGAAAATATTGAATCTTGGTTGGTGGTTACATGAATTTATATGTGAGATAAAAAAAACTGATGAGATTTGAATAAGAGCTATAGTCAAGTGAATTGTATTATGTCAACTGTAATTAGGCCAATATTAATGTCCCGGTTTTGATAATGAAGTCTAGTTATATAAGATATTACCACAGGGGTAGGGAGGCAGGTAGCTTGGTAAAGAGCACATAGGATCTCTCTCTATTACTTTTTGCAACTTTTTGTGAGTCTAAAACCAGTTTAAAATAGAAAGCAAGGTTAAGAGTTCATCCCATTGTTTATTCCTCTTCAAATGAGCTGTCGGCCAATGCTTTACCAGTACACATATTATCTGTGCAAAATACAATTCACTTAATTTGAAAAATTCACTAGGGATCAGGGTCAGCTTCACTAATCACTCATCACCCTTTAAAATTCAAGCTAAATTCTATAGAATGTAAGCAACCCAAAAGTGAAACCTGAGCAAGTGTTTTAGTTGACTGATAAACATAGATTTCTCCAACTTTGAAAAACCATCAAGGGATTTATTGTCCAGATTTGGGCCACTTGGTCACTAGAAGGAGTTGCCTTTCTTTTAACCCTTCTTGTGAATACTTGCTTTTTTTATATCTACATCTTCATAACAACTCTCACCCCTTTACTTGCTAAAATTACAATCAGACTCTTCTTGGAAGATATTACATTTTGCTCTGGAAACCAGATCTTAGATAGTCTTCATTAAGCACCATATATAGTCTTTAGGATTTGAGACGAACTTTCTTGCAAGTTTCTCCAAAAATGCTCCAGAGAGCTTGCGAAGTACGTGACTTTCTGTTCACTTTCTTCTGAAATGATTGCAAAGAGTATGATTTCAGTTTTCAATTCTTAATTACAATTGGGGGGGCATTTCAAGAACCCTACTTTCACATTTAGTCTGTTATTGACAATGAACCCTGAACAAAAATAAGATTAGTAACATGGAAGTATATTTGATATCAGGGGTGAAGGCAGGTAAGTATGCGAATGCCTGTTTAAAATAATTAGAGATGAATGGGAAAGGGGGAAACATATATTAAGAAAAGAAACTCTATTGTCATTCATGGCCTCAGTTTCTTTTTCAGACATAAAGTGGGAGTTTTGACTATAAAGTCCAATACAACCATAATAGAAAATTATTTGGACCACTCTAATAAATTAAGCAAATAATTCAAAAGGCAGATAAAACCACTTCTCCAAATGCTGCTTACTTTGTAGATCAAACCCACATGTGTATTTTCTTCTCTTTTATCTTGGAGAATTCAAATACAGGGTACAAAGAAAGATTTCAGATATAACTTTTCTCCTGATTACATTCATAATGAAACTATAGCCATCAGAAAATGTAAGTTTCTACTCCTGTCCTCAACTTCCAATCAGTTTCCTAGTGCATTTTCTGAGGAGAATTGGAGAGAACGCAGAGAAATAGTCTGCTCTTCTTGATCTTTCCTTCTGCACAACCTGCACCAGGAATTGAAAAAGCCATATAAACTGAACTGCAGATTCCAGTGCTGTCTTGTCCATTCTACTAGGGAAAGAATGTTTTCCTATCTCAGGATTTATTGCCTGTGGAGGCCTCTGAATCACCCCAGTTCATATAAACAGGAAACATAATTCTAAGAAAAGGAAAGAGAAAGCTGGAACAAAGTAAGCACCATAGGTACAATGCACAATGAAAAATTAGCATATTGCTAAATTTCCTTCCCTCAAGATTATGTGATTCTGGCCTTCCAATGAGCCTCAGATTGTATATAGTTGAAACAAATCAGGTGCCTAAGAGTCCCAGACCGGAAGTTCATAAGTTCAAAGTTCAGTGGGGTGGTGGTGCCCTGTTACATACACTAGAAATAAGATTTCAATCTGCCTGGGTCATATCCTGTCATGAAGGTAGGTCCTGTAAATTGTGAAGTGCTGGGGGAAATGGAAATCATCATCTAACATAAACCAAAATGAACTTAGGGAGTGAGAAGTAGAATAGAATTTAATGATACAGTAAATTGTGATACTGCTAAAGGCTGTACAGTAATGATATGAAAAGTTGAGTATAAGCTACCATAAAGAACAATTTCCAAAGTAATGAAAACATGTGGTAAGTATGACATTATCTTTCTATATATCTATATTGTTCTATTTTATCTTTTTATATATAATGCATAATTGAATAATTGAATTTACATACTGTTATCATTCTCAAGCTCAATTTCCTTACAAGCTGCTACAAATAGATCCATCAAGAAGTTATACACAACACAGGTATTCTAAAAATGCTTTAATGCCAAAATCCTCACAAACCCTCTGGGTTTACCTGTGGATGTTTATGTGTTTGTTAGTAGCATTTACAAGTTATTGCTTTAAGATTATGCTTTTACTGTATAAGATTTGAGCTGATTTCTAGAATCTATTTATAGGTAGAAAATGCTACTTATGAAAACTCTGATAAGTGGGTACAGGAGCTAGGCCAGGCATAGAGTTAATAATGAGTAAGAGAGAAAAAATCCTTTTGGAGTAGTCCACAGTTTCACAGTGGACAGAGAAATGGGATCTGAAAGTGCTACGGGGGACTGACATGTTCTGGAAAGTTTAGGAAAGGTTTTCCAGAAAAGGGTGATCACAGTCAAGGAGAGAAATGGCAACACAGTAGGTCAGGAAGAAGGAGGAGTTTTTACCACATCACAAAGTGGACCGCATGGGACACAGTGAGGGGAGGGCAGCGGGATGATATTACATGCTTGAGTGATAATACTACAAAGTGTGGTCACATAAAGATGAGTCTTGTGTGGGTCTTGTGTGCCCTAGTAAGAATTTTATTTTATTTTGTTTTATTTGAAGCTTTATTTATTTATGCATATAGGAACTGGAGTGCAGGACAGAGGTGTGGGGTGGTGAGAGAATTCACCAGAGACAGAGCAGAGGGCAGAACAGGCAAATCGACTGAAGTACACTGCTGAGGGGAGCAGTGGGAAGACAGGAGAGGTCTGTTGAGCCATGTGGGAATCTCCCTGACCAGGGATTGAACTTGTGCTGCAGTGGGTGTGGATTCCTTCACAGGTTGAGATTAACCTGTTGCACCACCAGGGAGGCCCCGTAGTAAGAATTTTAAACTTGAAACTGAAAGTTACAGGAAACATGCAAGGATTTTAAGCAAGGGAGCAAAGTGTTCAGATTTTCTTTTTAGAAAATCACTGTGCCAGTTAGACAATTTAAGTGATAATGAGATCAGTTCAGAACCTATTGCAGGGACTCAGATTTTTTTAAAAAATTGATGAAGGTTAATACTCAGACAATCACAACAGACTTGGAAGGCAGAGCATGAAACTGGCAGATAATCAGGAGGCAGAATCAAGACAAGGGGAAAAGAGAGCACTGGTGAGAGAATTAGAGTAAGGTATTAATGAAACTGATAGGTATTTAAATAGAAGAGGAGCAGTTTTTAAAATACTAACAAACCCGTACATAATAGAACACTTGAAGCACTGGAGGTCTCAGTGAGCTTGAAGGAAAGGCTTAGGGGGACAAAGAAATAAGAATGATAAACAAGTAGATCTATTTCAAGACATTAGATAACATCTACAATTTCATAAAATAAATTCATCTAGAATGTTGTTATGGAAGTAAGTTGCTAAAATGCAGGCAAAGGTAAATAGGTAGTTAAGAAATGTGGAGGCTCAGGTAGTAGGATTGTGTCCACATGGAAAATGGAATGATACACAAGACTGAGATTCATGTGCAAGAGTTGGGTCAAAAAATGGATGACAACATCACTTATAATCAAGGAAATGCAAATCAAAACCACTATGAGATACCACCTCACACCTGTGAGGATGGCACACATTAAAAATACAGGCAACAACAAATGCTGGAAAGGATGTGGAGAAAAAGGAACTCTTCACACTGCTGGTGGGAATGTGAACTGGTCCAACCACTATGGAAAGCTGTATGGCGATTCCTCAAACTGCTAAACATGGAGCTTCCATACGACCCAGCAATACCACTTTTGGGAATTTACCCAAAGGATACAAAAACACTAATCCGAAAAGATACATGCACCCGTATGTTCATTGCGGCACTGTTCACAATAGCAAGGGTATGGAAGCAACCCAGATGTCCAAAAATAGATGATTGGATCAAGAAGATGTGGTACATGTACACAATGGAAGACTATTCATCATGAAAAGAAGATAAACACATGCAATTTGCAGCGACCTGGATGGGATTAGAGGGGATCATACTCAGTGAAATAAGCCAGAAAGAAAGAAAAATATCGAATGGTTTCACTTATAACAGGACTATAAGGAAACCAAATAGGAGAGAGACTCTCACTGGGGGGGGAGAGGGGCGGGAGTCGGAGGGAGGGAAGGAAAATGGCACAAAATGGAATAGAAAAGAACACAAGGGACCATGGAGATGGATCACGGGTGAATTGGTGGTGGGCTACCCAAGGGGAATACAAAATGTAAAAGACATAAATAACAATAAAAATATATATTAAAAAACAAACAAACAAAAAAAAAATGGATGAGCCGTCCTCCCTGGTGGCGCAGTGGTTGAGCGCTGCGCTGTGGAGCTGTCAGCAGCTTGCAATGGGAGTTCAACACCCAGCTGGGGAGAATCCCACATGGTGCGGCAGACCTCCCCCGCCTCGCCCGCTGCTCCCTTCAGCAGTGTATTTCTGATCTGCCTGTTCTGCTCCCCACTCTGTCTCTGGTGAATCCTCTCGCTGCCCCACGCCTCTGGCCTGTACCCCAGCTTGTATGTATAAATAAATAAATCTTTAAAAAAAAATGGATGACATGAGGGCCTCCCTAGCAGCAGAAGGGTTTAAGTCTCAGCCTATGAAGCAATCCACACGCACAGCAGCACAGGTTCGATCCCCAGCCAGGGAGATTCCCACATGGCTCAGGAGACCTCTCCTGTCTTGCCTGCTGCTCCCCTCAGCAGTGTATTTCAGTCAATCTTCCTGTTCTGCTCCCCGCTCTGTCTCTCATGAATCCTCTCACCACCCCACACTTCTGGCCTGCACCCCAGCTCTTGTATGCATAAATAAATAAATCTTAAAAAAAATGGATGACATGAAACTTAAAGATAAGCACTTTACACAGAAATGAGTATACATGGACCTGGAAGTAGGATAAGGAAAGAAGGAAACTGGTCCAATGGCATGCAACGTGTAAAAGAGAGTACATCGTTACAGAACAAAATTGAAGTGGTGTTTTCAGACTCCAGCCAAGTTTCCACTGTGACAATAAGCTGGAGGAAAGATTCAGGAAAGAAGATTGGGGAAATGGATCTTGGTGATGTGGAGGATTGGGATGGAAGGTAGTAGAAAAAAGGAGAAAGAAAACACCAGATTATAAGATAAGAGTAATAGGATGGATTTTAGGAGAAGCATTTTAGGAGATGACCAATGCCAGGTCAGATTAACTACGATGCAAATAAAACTGTTAACTTCGGTGACTGCTAGGGCTTACATAGGGAAGTTACCTATCTATTCTGGTGCATTTAGTGATGTGATGAAAAAATAACAATGTAAGGCAAAATCATAAGAACAGAGTTTGTGAAACAAATTGAGGCAAACTGCCACATTTGGGCTACCCTAGGAAGGACACAAGGAGGGATGGTGATTCCTAAGTCCCCCCGTGTTTCTACTGTACTAGTATACACAATGAACACCAGGAACGTCCTAGTACCCCACCATTCTTGTTTCTTCTTGTGGATGCTGTGACTTGTGTAGTGATCATGCTTCTTTTCACTGACTTCCAGAAAGCACAAAAACAAACTTTTGCTTGCTGCTACAAGACTTTAAAGCACATATCTGGGGTAACAACTATGCTCTGTGGTACATCTGACTTTTAAATGCATCTGGTCTTTTCACTGATTTTTTCTTTTATTTATTTTCTTGTTGGTCTTGTGTTTATAAGACATATCTGCTCTGTTTAAAATGAGAATGGACATAATTAATAAACCTTTTAGTTTGTGATTCAAGCTTTGTACAAAGGCCATAATTAAATACTCAGATACTAGACACTTGAGAAAGCATTTGTCACTGCAGATCTTTGAAAAACATTAAAGATCCAGCAAGTCACCTCTGCAGCCAGGTTGACATCTTGTGTATCTACCACCACAATGGTATTGACTTTAATGCTGCTGCATGGGAAGTGCTCAGGCCCCACAATCCCTGGCACCTCACTATTAGATTGGCCACAAAATTAATTAAAATAAACACAGACACTTTTGAGGGTCATAAGAAGCTCTGCTAATAACTGTGCCAGGACAATAAGAATATGCTGAGACATATGGTCAACCTCCACATAGATCATTTTTTAAATATGGGATTAAGTTTGAAATTACCCTCATTCTTTAAAGAAAATTCCTCAGCTGTGTTATATGACTCTTACCATTTTCAAAAGGAAAACAATTTCATATAACAATTTGTTCAGCTCTAGATTTATTTAGAATGTCCACAGGTCTCTGCTGACTTTTGACAAAGTTATAAAGCTATTAGTCATGATGGCTAGGACTTCTCCTGCCAGTCAATCAAGCAACTGGTGAGCTCTGTTTATGGTGAAAGTGCCCAGATGGAAGGATGGAAATGGAGGAGAGTGACTGAATTTAGACAGCTGTTCTATTACCTTCTCTGCACCACTGAAATTTGTTTTACTTGATTACACCTATTCAATATGAAAATAAGCCCCATGCATTTGAAATACACAGTGTAAAATATCACATGTACCCAGTGGAACAAATATGAATTGAAATCATTTGTGCTGGATTATGGCTCCATGTGAGCTGTTAGAAAATTCTATTCATGGCCATTTTGGTAGACAGTTTTTTAAAAGTCTTAAAAGGAAATCTGTTCCTTTTTTGAAAAACAATAGACAGTAGTTAACTCAAGTCCACATCTCAGATGGCCCTTTGGTCTCATGCCTGAAATGTTACAGAGAAAAAATGTAGGACATATTTCCAACCAGATGAGAGTGAAGAACTGAGGAAATTTCTGATAGAAATATGGACTGACAAATTTTCCATCCCCAAGTGCAATCCCCAAGACCACCCATGTAGCAGGGTGTGTTGACTCTGAAAGAAAGACCCACCCTGAATCTGAGCATTTATATTAAGTATCTAAAAATAGCATGTGAAGACTGAGTTATTTAAGCTTCCTACTCTAATACATCCGTTTTCCAGATCATTATGAAGCAATGTACCCTTTTGGAAGAGATGGTTCCAGAGATTCTGAACGCTATGCCTGCTTCTGACAATAATCCTGATTCCCCAACTCCTGCTCATGAAGGCACCTCAGGGTTGCAATGGTATTTCTACTCCGGCTGCAAGTTTATAAAACCCAAAGTGATTCCAAGGATGAACTTGAGGGTAAGGAACAAACCCCAGCTAAAATCTGGAGCTGGAGTGGAGAGAGCAGCATCAAGAAGTACAATGACAAAACAAAACATGTGGTAACTGCTTGGAGAGATTCCTGGAAAGCGAGGCATGCCTACAGGTGCCTTTTGTCTGCCCTCTTCTCTTTGGCCATCAGTTCACTTTGGCATCAAGTCAAAACCTGAGATCTGTCTAGATGTAACATACCACATTTCATGTGGTCAAGACTATATCCATTTGGGTTTTCTTCCCTTTGTACACCTTGAGATGAAAATTAAAGACTACAAAGGGCAGTCTAATTTTCTGTACATATATGAAATATGACATACCTTATATCAATATTTATATAATTAAAATTAAGCTTTCAACAGAATTTATTAATGCTGATAATGAGACGATGATTAAAGATGTACTAGCTTTTATTCAAAAGTTAAAAAGGTTCCATATATCAGCAATTTGTTAAACAACTTGAGTGCATTTGCTTGGTAACCTCCACAACCATCCAGTGAGGGAGATCTGCTATTAAGTCTATTTAAAGATAAGCAAAACTGAAAATAGAAAGGGAGAAGATAAATAGTTCAGCAATTCGCTTAAAGACACATGAATAATTAGTGACAATGTTACTATTTAAACCAGATCCTCCTAACTTAAAAACCCTAAACCTTCTAAATTTATTAGTGAAATCTCCAAAAGGAATCAATACAAAGAAATTTATAATCCTATACGATGTGTGGGATAGATTAGTAATACAGAAGCTCCAATTAAATTTCTTTCCACCTTTCTATCTTCCCAAAGATGCTGAGTAAGCATGTGGTTAATTTTAAGGAACCAAAGATTTTGGCATGACATTTACCAGAAAGAAAACTTTTTTAACACTTGAATACAACTTGTGATTGTGTGAATGCTCTCAACTATTTTTCAAAGAAATAAAATAGGTTTCAACTGTTTCTATATTAGAAAAGGATTGTACAGTACACTGAAAGAGTGCAAAGTAATACAGTGTTTTTACACACACAGATAATGTAACAAAGCACCAGTGTTTTCTCTTCTGGTTTTACTTGTTCAAAAATTATGTAAATGATCAGAATTTTTGCAAGTAAAAACTCCTTGTCATCATGTAAGTATTCTCAGATGTTATTTACTAATGATAGAATGAAACATTGACCAAAAAAGAACTTAACCAGAAAAAAACTCTCCTAAGGTGACTTTTTTTGTTTGTGTTATGATCAATCAAATGGATCTGTTGCCCTAAACTTAATCAATCTGAAATTGTTCATGCATCTGGCCTAAATAATTCTCTAGTTTCTTTCCCCTTGAAAGAGCCCACTCCCCTCCTCCCTCGCTACAGACTATCCTAGCAGTCCTATAAAACTCCATATGGGAATCAAACATAATCTTCAAAGTTTTATAGAACAAAAATCTGGCATTTTAGAATTATTACATTACAGACTGCAGCTACTCCAGTAAGAACATAAGTAGAGTATCCGACCAAAATTTTGGCTCTCCTTAAATTCCAAGTGTTGAAATAAACAGAATGTTGAAACAGCACTGTTGTTTCACCGCCCGACATTTATATCATTGCTTTTGTTACTCTCTCTCTCAAGCTAACTGCTATCCCAAACTGGAGACTTCTGCTTATCTCTTATGTTCACCCTCAGCTAGAGGAAAAATTTGATTGCATATGAAACAATTTAATTATTTAAGATGCTTTATGAAAAAAGGGGAGAGTGATATATTACAGTTTGCTCAAGAAAAAGAGATGTCCTTGAGATAGATTTGAAAAGGTCATTGCATCCCTCCCTAAAAGAGCCAGGTGAATAGTTTTTGACAAGAAAGGCCACCAGAAAAGAAACTCATTTCCTCAGGTAAACAAGGCACCCACTCACAGAAGCTCTCCGTTTCCTCAAAGGGGAGTTTCCCTCCTGGTTCCTGATATGCTCGAGGGCAGGGTCTGTACGCTGTCAGAAATGTACTCAAATTCTCTACCTCCTCTATTGTGAACTTATGCAAGTTACCTAATCTCTCTAACCAGAGCCCCAAGTATGGAAAATAAGGATAATGAAAATACTGACTACACAGATGGGTCCTGAAAATAAAATGAGGTGACTTGTATAGGTGTTTAATACAGTGCCTAGCAGGCGGTAATCACTTCCAAGAGCATTATTATGTTATGTGTTCCACACGAAGGCCTAGTGCTAAGAAAAGTTTGTAAAACCTAGTACTTCGGGAGAGTTTATTGCAAAAAGAATGGTAAGGCCATACCAAGGTACTCAAACAAATGTACTTACACTTTATTTAAAGATGGGGTTTTATTATTTTCTACCTGCCACATCTTTTCTGGTTCTGCCTATTTGATTTTATTAATTTTCTTCTTTGAAGTGAAATTATATATCCAACCAATTTTACATATGAAGAAATAATGAAGTTCTATGAAACACCTTTGTGAAGGTCTTAGCATAAATGAAAAAGTTTAAATCCTACCAGTTAGCCTAAATATTATCAGTAAAGGCATCTTTTCCATTTGTTAATATGTGAACCCAAGAGAAGTTAATGAATTTGGTTTTTTTTTTTTAAAGATTTATTTATACAAGCTGGGGTACAGGCCAGAGGCATGGGGTGGCGAGAGGGTTCACCAGAGACAGAATGGGGAGCAGAATAGGCAGATCAGAAACACACTGCTGAGGGGATCAGCGGGCGAGGCAGGAGAGGTCTGCCGCACCATGTAGGATTCTCCCTGGCTGGGCCTCGAACTCGCATGGCGCGCTGCTGACAGCTCCACAGCACAGAGCTCAACTGCTGCGCCACCAGGGAGGCCCACATATGTTATAGAAGTTAATGAATTTGAATAAAAGATTCCATGCATTGTTATTTTGTATATTACCAAAGATCTACAGAGAATGTGACAGAAATCAACATGTGGCAATATCAAAACATTTAGGGGATTTCTGATAGTTCAGGCTGCAGCTCTAGTGGGTCAAGAATCACATAAATTTATCGGAACAGTCATGTCAAAAACATTGTTTCATTCCTCATAGTCATACACACTGTATTGACGCTCCGTTAATGATTCGTATTTGCAAAGTTCAAATATCCAGCCGTTTTTCATTTATGATGTGCCAGATTTTAAAGGTTGTAAACACTTGACAGAAAGAAATTATTCCGGGTGGTCTTGGTAAGGGGGACGGGAACATAATTAGAAATGACATAGCAAAGGGGAAGAAAAGCAGACTTTAATCTGAGAACAGAAAGCAATTTTTCTAACTATAGCAAGAGCTAACATTATATTTACTCAAAGGGAAACTAAGGAAACCAATGACACAATATAATCTGATGAGGCCAAATTAAGAATTTTAATCCCACAAAAATCTCTGATATTTAGTTAAAAGCAAGAGCATTGTAAAATAACAGCACTTGCATATTTATTTTAACTGTGAAAGCAACAGAACAAATAAGAGGGGACATTGCTATTTCAAATGAGGCTTTCACAAGACTTGAAAACCTCAGCAAACGTGACAGTTCACAAGCAAAGCAGGGCAAGAGCCAGCAAGAATCTGAGAATTTCTCCTGCCCCATTCTCTGGCATAGGATAGAGGACACCTTAGCCAAATGAGACGAGGAAACCAGAGAGACCTTTTTCTAGAATTAATATTTTAGATGCAGAGATCATGAATCATTCCAAAACTGGCAGAAGTGTGAAGAATTTGGAAAGGCACAAGGAAAGCTGTGCAGCCAGTGCTGACACCTCAAAGACTAGGGAGTAGAGAGCCTGAAGGGCTGTCAGAGGACAGCCAAAATGCATGGGGAGGGGGAGCTAGAGTTGCTCTGGAACAAAGGTACAAGGCATGATGGGAAAGGGAGCATCCCAAGAGGCCAAATGCAGGCAACCTATCCTTGTTTCAAAGAGGAAGTTTCTTTTATCCTAAACAGTTGTCAGGCTCATCCCTTCCTTGCAATCTCCCTTCACTTCTCCACTTACAGCTTGTTTGGTGCTGGAGGAAAAGATGATAGGTTTAGAGTTACTGACCTTAATTCTGCTTTGGATATGCATAATTAAAATTCAACAAATGAGGAAGAGGAAGGAAAGATTGGGATACAGGGATAAGGAGAATGTGAAGAAAATCACGGAGTAAGAGGAGGAGAAGAGTTGAGAGTCCACAGGAAATATCAGGAGAAAAGGAGGATAAGAGTGAACTTCAAGGGTATAAGTTGGATGACCTACTGGGCTTGTGGATCTTGGGACATTTCCAGACACAAAACATATGGATAAGGAAATAAACTCTACCAATTCCTATGACTAAAATGAAAAAGAGTTCTCCATTTCCTGTGGAAAATTGGAGCCTGCTCAAAACATTGGTGGTGATTGTCTTTGGTTTTCTTTGCAAATGTTCCACTCTAAAATGCAAAACAAAATCTTGAAGTTTTAATTTGCAGGCTCAGTTAAGATGCAAAAAAACTTCCCCTGTTTTAACTTTAGAATTCTAAATTCTCAGAGTTGGGACTGTGGAAGTCAAGGAGGCCGGCTCTTATCTGATTCATGGAAACCATCTCTCTTGATGAGCCAACACCTCCCATGGGACTCAGTTGAGCAATGTGGTCTAAATCCTATGAATTCCCAATGGGATGATAACTGGCATGACTGGTTGTGGTCTGGGATTGAGAAATGTGGACTTCACATTCCAGATTTCTGGGCACGTTAATGAGCAGTCACATGAAATCTTGGAACTCTCTTGACACTAATAATGATCCTTGCATTTAGACAGCATTTGAGAGTTTGCCAAAGACATTAACATCAATGTTCTCATCTAATTCTCACTATGGACATAAGAGGATTTATATATGCTACTTTTCAGTTTGGAATACTAGTAGGACTTAAAGATTTTATGGCTTTATGTGCGACTTGCCTAAATTCACACAGTTAATGAGCTCTTCCAACACCAGTCTACCACAAATGAAAAAAAAATGAAGTAATTTTATTTTAAATCAATTACAAAGTATTTAAGAAACTTTAAAGAAATTGTACAATTAAGAGTATACTAATAGAGAATTAAAGTTAGTAATTTTAATATGCAATGCTTTTGGATATATACAATGAAAAGTCAGTAGATGAGGAAGAGGAGAAAGAATTGGAAAATGGTAATTACCAAATTGAATATGCTTTGTTCTTCTCAATTTCTATATATAAAAAAAAACCTATGTGTAAATATTTGAAAATTTTTATATACTGTGAATATACTGCATCTTATTATCATATAAAATCATGCAATTCATAAGCCACTATTTTAGGAAAGAAGTTTACACAGAATTCAAGGTATCCTTAGTATGAGAAATGTACATATGTTTTATAAATCCAAATAAAAGCCTTGGATTCTGTAAAAGAATCTTCCTCTTGAGAGAAAAACTGGTGTGATGGTTAAACACACAGACCCTGGGGCCAGTTAGCTTATTTTTTAACTTGTCTTTTCCAGTGAGAACAAACAGGACATTTGTGGAAAACAGCAAAGTAAAATCAAATAATTCTTATTAAGCTAAACAGATTGTTTAAATAACCTTTTTGGGGGGTGCCTAAACATTACATATTTACATCTAAACCACACTACATATTTACATTTAAACCACTAAGGTAATTGCCAGTGAGAAAGGAAGTAGAAAAATCATCTTTAGTATGTTGACTAGTAAAATATAAGTTAGAATCGAAAAAAATTTAGAATAAATTTAGAATAAAAAAAGTTAGAAGAAAAAAATGTGATCATGTTCAATTCTGTCTCAAATAATAAAAAAAACACTAAAATGTATGCATAGGTAATGCTTTCCAAGGTTACTATATAAAAAAAAGAAAAAACTGGGACCTCCCCGGTGGCGCAGCGGTTAAGCGCTGCGCTGTGGAGCTGTCGGCAGCGATGACGCGAGTTTGACGCCAGGCCAGGGAGAATCCCACATGGCGGGGCAGACCTCTCCTGCCTTGCCCACTGCTCCCCTCAGCAGTGTATTTCTGATCTGCCTGTTCTGCTACCGGCTCCGTCTCTGGTGAACCCTCTCGCCGCCCCACGCCTCTGGCCTGTACCCCAGCTTGTATGTATAAATAAAAAATAAATCTTTAAAAAAAAAAAAACTTTGAGGTCAATGAATGTAGAATCCATATTTTAATATTTATGCAGCAAAGGGATTGTAAAGCCTAACCATGTTTTTCCATCCTACTCCCTATATTGCAGGGAAAAGATTCAGAGGGGCTTCCCTGAAATTTTACTGTGACAAAATTTTTAAAGTATCCTATCCAAATTGCTATTCAGCAAATAGAAGTTGCTAGTTTTCGTTCACTTGGGAACTATAAATTCAGAAACCAGAAAAAAGAGCTTTGCATTTACTGATTTGAGTTGGATGATGTAATTGAACGATTTCATTGGAATACTTCAGTGCTACAGTTTTAAGTAGAAAGTGAAAATAAAATAGGATGTCGTGGTATTTATCGCTTCTCCAAGAACTGAAGGCAAGTCAGATTTTATACCCTCTGGGGGAATAATGTCCGTTTTGGAGCTCATTCCAACATCTTATAAGAACAAAGTGTGTCCAGGACTAACTTCAAAGGGAATCACAGAAGCAAAGCTTATAAAACTTAATACCGCAAACATTTCAAATCAGTCACTATCTTAAGTCAATTATGCTGCTATCATTAGCTAGGCAACAAAAGCAAAAACAATCCAGTATTTTCAGGTTCATTATTCCTCCTTTCACAGACTGGAAAAACTGAATCATTATCTGGGATTCTAACTATTGAGATTTGAGCCCTTAGAAGTTTTTAATAAGATTTAAATCATTATTCTTTTATATGGGCCAAAATGGGAGCTGTGGGTAAAAGGTTCTCTCAAACTAATTCAGTTCAAGCTCCTTGCTTTAGAATTTAATTAATGTCCTTGTGACATGTTTTGAAAACAGCAATGTTTCTAAGTCCCTTAGCAATGTCAAACCCAGGACTTCCTCCTCACTAAAGCCAACATTGCACTTATACCCCAGCTCCATGTCTAATAGGAAACAATCTTTCTGTTGCAGTGGCTAGAAAATGTATAGTTTACCCCAGTTGCATAATTTCACCCTCCTTCCAATTACCATATTAGCTTGCTACCCTGATTCTATTTTTTAATTAATTAAATATCTCTGTTTACAAAACAAGTATATATATTCTCCATAATTATTTTACCTTTTCTTTCTCTTATCTAATTGCTTCAGCAAAATCTCTCATCTTCTCTTGGTTATACATGCAAAAATGACAAAACATTCTTACTGTTTTGGATTTCCTGAAGTATTAAAACATTACTACCAGCACAACTATATCAAATAAAAGAGAGTCTTTAAGTTCCAAATGAAATTAGATACAATATGCATCTATCTCCAAAATCCCTAATGGTACTCAAAAATCTATACTCTATTTTAAAGTTTCTCTCTATTTTCTCATCTTCCTTTCCCTTAAAGTACAATCACCTAAGAGTTAAGTATAAGAGCATTTGCTTTCTCCTTTTCTAATATTGTGACAGCATTATTTTTTCTTTTCTTTTATTGCAAACGAGCATATTTAACTATCCCATGGTTTAAATAAACTATGGATTTGACTGGAAATTTAACTACTCTTTATGATATTATTCCTGTAAAGAAATATGTTGGTATTCCACATACCTGAACTTCAAAATAATTATCAAACTGAATTAATTCAAAACTTGCAAAATACTGACTTTTTAAAAATCTGACTGAATGCACTATCCACTAAGAACAAACAAAATTGTGAAGCCTCAGGTGGGCTTACTCTCCCATTCACTGTCATCAAGAACTGCACTGGTGGCGCAACGGGTTAGGTCGCAGAACTATGAGGCAATCCAGAGTCACTGCAGCATGAGTTCAATACCCAGTCAGGGAGCATCTCATGTGGTGCAGCAGACCTCTCCTGCCTTGCCTGCTGCTCCCCTCAGCAATGTATTTCAGTCGCTCTGCCTGTTCTGCTCCCCACTCTGTCTCTGGTGAATGCACTCACCCCCGCCCCCACACCTCTGGCCTATACCCCAGCTGGTATGCATAAATAAATAAATCTTTAAAAAAAAAAAAGAACTGCACTTAAAGACAAGTTTTGGAGCTCAATGGCCATGTGCAAACTTTAACTCTGCCACATACTAGCTGGGAAAACCTGAAACAACACTTATAATTGCCTATACCTCTTCATCTCTAGCATAGGCATAAATATTGTGCCTGTGTCACAGAGATACTCTGATTCCTATAAAGTTCATAGAGCAATCTTTAGTAGATAGTAAGTCTTCAGTAAATGTTTGGAATGATGATGACGATGATGATGATGATGATGATGATATCAGAAACCAGAATCTTTCTCTGTTGTGTTTTTTACCAACATTCACATGGAGAAGAGAGCCCAACAGACTGTGGTAGAGAACTACGGGTGCTTTGGTCAGGGGTGTGGTGTGGTAACTTACATCTGAAGAAGCGTGATCTTAGACCTCGCAATCATATACAGTGTTGTAAACTAATGTTACCTCAATAAAAAATAAAAATTAATTTTAAAAATTTACAAGGAGTAGGTATACCTGGAGTTAAAAAAAGACTTGATGACTGATATGTGACATGTTTGATATGAACTGAGTATGTTGGGAGTCAAGTGAGGCCAGCAAAATGACTAGCACTATCATCCAGAGCAAACAAGGGCTTGAATGAACTCAGTTACACAGAGAATAAACATGGAGATATGACAAACTGTAAAGATCAGAAAGGGAATGTTATCCCCTCCCTAACACTCCAACAAACACTCCTGAAATAGCACAGAAGCTAATCAGTAATGGAAAAACAAACACTGTTAAGTAATCATCTCTGTTAGAGCCCAGGAACTCTGCCTACTTTCTGGAAGCCTCAGGACTCAATTGTCATAGGAAGTTGGAATATATGGTCCCTTAACAGTTCTTAGGTAAGGCTAATTATGACTTCAATATTACTGAAGCATATTCCTTAAAAAACATCAAGATAACAGACATGAGATGGGGTGAGCACTGACATTCTATAGAATATTTTATTCCTTCACAAATAAGAGCAATCTGGAAGAGTAAAACACTAACATTTATTAAAAATTATAGGCCAGGAATATGGGTATACTTTTAATTGTCTTAATATTGGATAATTAAATTAACAAATAAAAAATATGGAAAACCAATCCAGAATGCTCAGAATCTAAGATGTAGTAAAGACAAATATAAGTATACTGATATGTCTATAAAATTTTCTATTGTATCTTCTAGTTATATACTTTCATTTGAGAGTGTTTGGATTTAGATAGAAAGGGCGAGAAACAAGGCCAGGTAGGGTGGGGTTGTGTGAGGCAAGGGAAGCAGTTTCTATCACTGTCCATGGAATGGAATCCTGGCTAGAAGCAAAATGAACTGCTCACTGACTGGTTTTAATTTCTTCCAAAATAAACCTCTTCAAGGTCAGGCTCTAAAAGGCTCCAAGACTTGGATCAAATAAGGACTCAGTGGTAAGTGACACCTGAGAACTCTTCCTTGACTCCCCAGGCCTGGTTAGCAGTCTCCCCTCGGAGCTAAGCCTGCTACAACTGCATGACCACCACGCAGAAGGGTGTTGAGAAGTTTCAGTCACATGATATTGGGGAACCCTTCCTTAAGCAGAGGGTATAAAATAAATCTGCCCCAGATCCCTTTTCTTTTTTTTTTCCTCCAATATTAGGCTGTTAAAGCATTCCATCACCTTATATAATAAACACAAATATACAGCGATAGTTCATACTCATTTAGCACTAAAATATTTTATTTTCCCTATGAGATTCTAAGTCCTCAATGTTGGGTGAGCATCAGAATTATTTAGAAAAAAAAATTAATGTAGAGTCCGAAAACGCCACATCTGACTCACTAGATCAGTCTCCTCTCCTGGGAACCAGCTATATGTGGTTGAACTAGAAATTGGATCTAGTTTTCCGAAGCACCATGATTCCCGCTGCATAATCTCATCAAATAGCCCTCTGGAAGCTGGAGTAAGTGTAATGCTGCTGCTTCCATTTACGGAAAATCATTTTGTAGGTAGACTGAAAAAAACAGATTACTTTGAAAACATACCACTGAACTTTAAAATATCTTTGATTCCTAGGGTTGGAAAAACAGAACTAGAATAGTGTTATATGCATGGGCAAAAATACAGCCATACCATAAACTCATAAATGTCACAAAACCTCATTCTCACATGTAATGTTGCTTATGTTTAAAAAAAAAAATCTCACATTCTTCTAAAATCCCCTGAAGCTACAGAATGTTGGACCAATGTCACTACATTATTTTTGAGAGGAAAAAGGCAGGAGAGACACCCAGGATGGTACAAAGTCTTAGAAGCAGAGGAAATATTACAAGACTATTTTAGACAGAAAGGACCAGAAGACATAAGTTGACCCAAGCTTTTCCGTGGCACATGTGGGCAAACTAAAACAGGAGGAGAAATCTGTGTCAGCCAAGGTCACCCATATGATCAGGGGCACATGTAGGTGGGCAATTTCAATCACCTAATTCTAGTTTAATACTGTTTTTACAGTGCTCAGTGGTGCTGCTTTATTTTAGAAGGTAAAGTTGCATTTTTTATAACGCATTTAAATCAAATGTGTATCTTTTTTCAAATGAAAGTAACTAAGAAGCAAGGAATGTTGCTTACAGGCTCCTTTTATAATTTATATTACCTTTCTTTTTGTAATTAGGGAAATGAAAATCAAAACCACAATATTTCACTTCCAACAGGTCAAAATGGCCATTATGAAAAAGTTAAGAAATAATAAGTGTTGCTAAGGATGTGAAGAAAAAAAGAAACTTCATGTACTGTTGATAGAAATGTAAATTTGTACTGTCGGGATGGAAAACAATCTACAGGTTTCTAAAAAATTTAAAAATAGAACTACCATAAAATCCAGTAATCTTGCTTCTAGGTACTTACTAAAAGAAAACAAAAACACCAATTCAGAAAGTTATATATACCTCTGCATTCATCGCAGCACTATTCTCAATAGCCAAAATATAAAAACAAAGCAAGTGCCTGATAAAGACATATGAATGGATTAAGAAATATGATACGTGTGTTTATACTACTGGAATACTACTCAGAATTAACAGAAGGTTGAAATCCTACCATCTACAACAACTTTGATGGACATTGAGACAACTAAACTAACTGAAAGAAATCCAAAGAAGAATGATAAATGCCAGAAAATTTCAAGTATTTGTAGATATAAAGAAAATAAGCAATGGAACAAGCTAAACAAAAGCAAAAACAAACACTTATATTGATAACAGACAGTGGCACCCAGAAGGGAAGGAAAGGGAAGGGAACAGGGGCTAGTTGACTGGTGGTGGATGATGACTGGGCACTAAGTGGTGGAAGTTGTGTGACAAGTACAGTTACTGATGAGAGACACTACACCTGAACCTATAGTGTTGTCAACTAATATTACCTTTGATTAAAAAAAAAAGAATTGCAACTATGTTTTCATATATCTTAAGTTGATCTCTTTGAAAATGAAAAGAAGAAAGAAATAGATTGAGTAGAATTATCAATCATGGCCAAATATATCAGGTTGAAGACTTGGTATCTTTGGGGACTTTTGAAGCACCAGACTTAAAGCCAAACTGTACTGCCACCAGGCTGCACTGATGCATTTCCCCATACATGAAATGGGAAAACAGCATAAAATACTAGCTAATATGTGTACCTGAAAGAAAAAAATATGAGTAAATATGCATGTATTTCTTTATACAAATAATCCAGGTTAAAAACCCAAAATGTTCCCTTTAGCTTTCTCATCTCTAAGGATGTTTTCCTTTATTGACTTACCTTCAATTCTCACATTTCCAAAAAGAAACAAACAACCCAGTATACTCCCATTTTCTTGTATGGAAATGGTTTAAGTAGCAGATAAGACAGACATGGCAAGAAAAGATTCTTCTAAACACACCAAATCTTCTTTCCAAAGTGGAATGAAAGTTGAAGGTTAATTGACCTAGAGCCAGAATGCCTCTTTAAAAAAAAAAAAAAAAGATTTATTTATTTATGCATACAAGCTGGGGTGTAGGCCAGAGGTGTGGGGTGGTGAGAGGATTCACCAGAAATAGAGTGGGGAGCAGAACAGGCAGATTGACTGAAGTACACTGCTGAGGGAAACAGCAGGCTAGTCAGGAGAGGTCTGCTGCGCCATGTGGGAATCTCCCTGGCCAGGTATCAAACTCCTGCTGCAATGGCTGCAGATAGCTTCACAGTGCTGGCTTAACCTGCTGCACCACCAGGGAGGCCCCCCCAGAATGCCTCTTATATATTAACAGAAGCTTGGCCAAGCATCTATTTTTGTGTGTTCCCAAGCAGGCATCAGCATGAGGCCCAACACAGCTGCTTCCTGGCTACACAACACCGCCCAGCAAAACCTGCCATCGATTTCACTAAAACTTCATCCCCTCAGGTTAAGAAACTGCTTATTCCTAAATAATTTCTTTTTAAATTATTCTAACATCAGAAATATAACATGATAGTATATAACTTCTCTGCAAGACCACTCGTAAAAAGTTTGAGAGGGATGAAAACTGGTAGGAGGGGAGAGAACATGAACCTGGGCACAAAGACCCTCCTTGAGGGTTGGCTGCCTCTTGCAAGCAGCAATGAGTTCTCTCCATGCTGCTGAGGAGGAAGGTTCCCACTCTCCAGCTCTCCACCCAGGCTCCCATTCCCTGAGTGGACATGTTGCTGAGGGTAGCCATGCTGGAAACAGGTGGTTTCCCAGGGAGGCTTTACTAACTTCACTCTTTGACACAAGGTCAGTTAGGATAATCCTACAAACAGAAGGAAAATATTTCTTAAAGTTTGATCACGTCCAAAGGTCCTAATCAAGTCTCTTCAATACTGAAAGCTCCCCCTCTCCTAAACAGAGGCACAGACATACATAGCACACTATCTAGAACTTAAATGCAACTTAAGGAATAATGGGGGAATAAAAGGACAGGAAATGATTGGGATTTATTTTCACTCTCCAGACAAATGAGGGTTCAACTAAGAAATAATTTCATTAGAAAAAAATGAAGCAGTATTTTATCCACATATCAGTTTTGTGGAATGAAACACTACCTACCACACTGCAATACACTAAAGTTAGTATCTACTGTTGTAGCTTAGTATTCATTAATTTTTCTCCTTAAAATATGTCCGAATTCTATTTTGCAAATATTTCTTATGAATTTATTTCATCTTTACTGTATTTCTAAAGTTATAATTGCAGCAGAGTAAAGTTGTTTAATTTGCTAAGTGCCGAAGTCAACCTCCTAGAGCCTTGAGAAAGGTGGGCATCAGAGGCAGGAAGCCCCTTAACCAGGGCTAATCCATAATGGTAAATGTGAAGGCCAAGGGACTACAGACTTTTGGACACAGCTGGCAAAACTAGGAAAATTTGGAAATCTACAAGACCCTGATATTTCTTTTCTTGATAAAAGATAGCAAAGAAAAAGGAGTCTTTCCTTTCCTCCAGGTTTCTGACAGTGTTGCCTGTTGTATTGATAATGAGCCTGCGGCAAAATTCTGGACTTCTGCTGAGGTTTCTCCCTGGGCACATATTATGGAGAGGAATTATGACAGTCTTCAAATACGCATTTTATCCTCCCTGCTCTGAAGGTTTTCTCACTCTCATAACTTACAACAGATTTCATTTCATTTTCTTCTCAACATTGGTCACAGCCATTCCTTGCCCTCACTACACTTCAAAACTTATTTCCAACAGCCAAAAATCACTTGAGATGAGAAGGAGAATCTGTGAAAAGCTGAGGGTTTCTACAAGCCAAAAGCTTCAGAAGAGAAAAGGGAAACCAAGGGAGGCTGGGTCAATGTTCTTGGGAATAAGGGAAGGACAAAAGAAAAGAAGGCTGGCACGTGACCTTCAGGTTTTCTTCAAATTTATAAAATGCTCACCTTGCACACTCTAAGATTCTATTTTTATAATATCTTTGCAAGGATGAGATTTTAAAATTCAGGGCAGATTAATTATTGCAGAAACCTGTAGGGGTAGGACAGGAAGAAAGTGACTGTGACAGAAGAAGGACATCAGGGATTCCCGTGGTGCTACTTGGAATTGCTAAGGGTTTGGGCTGAGCTGCTGAACAGACTGATTACACATCAGTCCATGATGACATCGGTCCATAAACATGTTTTAAAGAGTTTTGTGTATTTAAAAAATAGGATTGGAAGGCCTTCCTGGTGGTGCAAAGGGTTAAAACTCAGCACTATGAAGCTATCACCAGCCACTGCAGCACAAGTTTGATCTCCCACCAGGGAGCTGACCTACATGACACAGCAGACCTCTCCTGCCTCACCCGCTGCTCTCCTCAGCAGTGTATTTCAGTCAATCCTCCTGTTCTGCTCCCCACACTGTCTCTGGTGAATCCTCTCATCCCCCACACCTCTACTTATATCCCAGGCTCTTGTATGCATAAATAAATAAATCTTTTTTTAAAAAATAGGATTGGATATTTACTGATGGCTATGAGATTGTTTAGACTGCTTTTTATCACAGAGTTAACTGAGTTTTACTAATTGAAAACTGAAATAGATGCTTGTTAGTAAATATAAATTGAAAATACACATAAAGACATATCTCAGTGTATGTTTTACTTAATCTTTTATATTGGAAAAATATTTTAAAAGCAGTAATATTCTTCACTATGTAGAAACTCTAATAGGATATGAAGCAACTCCAATTTTGAGACAGTTATTTTTTTTTAATTTTATGGAATTACTACTATTTTAAAATCACATATACATGAACTTATGGATGGGTTTTCAAGAAAAAAATAATGGAATGCTAAACTACAAGCAAAACAAGATATAAAATGAAAATAACTATATGGGCATACCTAGAGCTTGTAGTGATTATATCAATTATACACACAGAGAAATTACTCATTCAGATTAGCAGTCTGTCTCTTTCTGAGTTATCTGTACAGTGAAGATTTTGCTTGATGGTTTTGTAACCGGGCTAAGTCCAAAGTCCAGTAAATATGGTGTCCCCTGGAGGGGGTTGTTGATGAGAATGAATAGCCCCAGGGGAAATGCTAAGTTTGCAGTTTGGGGTGGAGAGTCTGATGAGAAATAAAAGGGACTGAAGGAGAAGGGGAATTCAGTCACCATGATGTAGGAATGGAAGAGGCAGTCACCATGCTGAAGGAACAGAGAAAGCAGTCGCCATGATGTAGGAATGGAAGAGGCAGTCGTCATGCGAAGGAATAGAGGAATCAGTCACCATGATGTAAGAAAAAAAAAGGAGCGGCAGGAAATATAGCCACCGAAATTGAGAATTTGGAAATCAGATGTCAGAAGTTTTGAGCCACCGGGACATAGAGTTTCGGATTGAGCGTTTTTGGAGCCTTCAGTGACTTTGGGGCCAGCGACTTTGGAGGCTTTGCAAGTAGCCGAGCGATGGAAACTGCTCCCAGTTTTGTTTTTACTGCAGCCGAAGGAAGAAGGCAGAGGCCCGAAGCGGGTGCCTTCCTAAAATGCATGAGTGCAGTCTGTTGGGCCGTCAGTCCACTGTAGTTGCTGTTTGCAGTGTTGTTGGCTTGGTGCTGTGCTGAAGCACCATGGCAGTTCCGGGAGCATCTCCAGTTGTGTTCTATGCTGTCCTCGTGACTTGGAAACTGGCCTACCATCTGACTGCTGCACGTCTGCAGAAGAAGGAAGACACCATTTTGGAAATGTGGCCTATTGTTTGGAAGAAGAGCTCCATGTCAACAGTGGCAGGAAGACACCACCTTTGTTACTTTTCTGGGACTTAAAAGGACTGGACATTGCTTTAAGTAAGGTAAACAGCCACATGTTGACTTTAGTAATTCTTTGCTTTTTCCTGTTTGTTAAATAAATCTCATTTTATTGTTCCCTAAGTCTGAGTAGTCTTGCAATTGTGTGCGCAGGTACCGAACCAAGATAGTGACTGGTAAGCAATTTGGGCACTGCCTTTGGCAAT
The DNA here is from genome assembly GCA_004024925.1 of Scalopus aquaticus. NCBI lineage: Eukaryota > Metazoa > Chordata > Mammalia > Eulipotyphla > Talpidae > Scalopus > Scalopus aquaticus. The sequence goes on along the minus strand of PVIJ01006523.1, from coordinate 37,826 downwards.
TTTAAAGCTCCATTTGCCCAGTATCAGTTTCATCAACTACTGCTTCATCACTCCATCAATAACTCATAATATTACTGTACCTTTGTTTGCCTTCTAGTTTTCTTCTATAACTTTTCTCTTAAATTTCTAATTGTTCTTCTTCTCTTTATTAGCAGATGAGTACATTCATTCATCACTAAAAGCTCCTAGGTTTGTAATAATGAAAGTATTTGTTATCAGTGTACGCTACCTTAAGGTAGTTTCCATGAAGCTCTATGCTTTGACCTAATGATTTGGTACATTTATTCCCCCTAAATAATCAGAGATTTATTCAGAACTTACGTGCAAAATCATTTATTATTTATGATAATAAAACTTAGAAACAATCTAATCACTAGTAAATGATTTGCTAAGTAAATTACAATCAGCACATAATCCCACAAAAAAAACCTACTTTTTATATGTTCACATACATAAGTGCAATTGCATGGGAAAAGATCTGTAAAGATACATGTGGTATATACAACAGTTACCTCTGAAGATGGCATATACTAGAGGACTTAATTACTTGAGACTTTTTAAATGAAAATGCACTGGGGCATTACTTGATTTAATTTTAAAAATACCTAAAACCTACTGTTAATGTTCTACAACCCTTACAAAAATAAACAGATCAAAGAAAAATAATATTGAGCAAAAGTACATCCATAAGATAATGTATCATATGCCTATTAAAATTGATATTTTGAATAAATTTTACTGATATGGGAAACTACTCCTTATATAGTTCTAAGTAGAGGAAAAGGAAGGATAAAATGTTCTATTTCTGTATGTCCATATTTGCAAATATCTGTGTATATCCATAAATAGAAAAATGTATGAAACACATCAAGTTATTAACAGTTGTTATACCTGAGTTGTGAAATGTTGGTGATTTGTTTTCTTTCTACCTTAATTCACTTTCCAGGTTTTCCATATTTTTTATAATAAAAGTAATAGTTTAAAGCCAAGCCACAAATTACTTTCTCCCATTTACTGCACAGTCCATTACCATCAGTTCCTAGGAGACAAAGTATTTCTTTTCTGGATCTTCATCACAGAGACTGTGCATGGCAGATGGTACAGTGATCCCTTAACTAGAAAACAGCAATGGCCTGACACAGGCTGGAAGGTTCTGTCAGTCTTACCGAAAAAAAAAAAGGGAAAGAAGACTAGAAATTCAAACAAGGGCTATGAGTAACAGTCAGTGACACTAGCAGTGACTGCACCTCTTCTTAGCCTTAAACAGGTATCTTAAGAATGCAGTTTACATACCATTGTTTTATACCACAGACGTTGTGGGTTAGGCAGAGGGAAAATTCTAGCAAGCTGAGGAGAGCTCTTCTCCGTAATAGCTTCTTGTCTGTCAGTGACGATTGCTTTGTGGCCTGCAGAAGGCAGTGGTTGAGCTAAACTGCTCAGATTATTTTCTGCTCTATCACTATAGACAGGGAAAAATAGCAAAATACTCTGAAACCAAAATGACATATTTTGTAAGTTGGACTTTATGGGCAGTTTTAAGTGACTCAAGGCAGGGACTTTGACTACTGATATTTTAGAAATTCAAGGTTCTCAAATGATTTCAATAGATGTCATATAAAACCCTCAAAGCAAAATTATTTTTAACTCACTTTAACTTTTTAAAATGTTAAGTAATATACATGCCATGTAGTTCTTGTAGGAGATTGTGTGTGTGTGTGTGTACAAGCAGACTATTCATGTTGTGCTCAAATGTACATGTACACACAAGCATGCACACACTCAGAAGTTGCAGAATAGTGGGCATTTAATCACCATCTGAGGCAGATTCGGTATGAAGCTGGTAACATTTAAGCATCTAGAAACTTCATTTATGTACACCACTTCCAAGGCCCTGAGTGGTCTCTAGTATTTTGCCTAGTTGACCATATGTTTTGATAAAAGTTATGAAAGAAACTATGTCATTTTCTACATAAAGAGATAGCCTAATGTTGTATATGTTTTTGGTTCACGGGCCTGGATCTATCACTGCATAGATTTAATAAGGCCAATATATGACTGCAAGGAGAAGAGCTGAGAAGAAGGAATGATATAAATATTTATCAAGTGTTGAATACATGTTAAGTGCAAAGAAAGGCATTGTATAAACTAACGTTTCAGCAAAATCCCAGAGTTTCCATTTCCAGTTTTAACATCTACCCCCCACTTCCTGGTTCAGTGTGAATCCAGTTCAGCTGAATGATGGGACCCACAAAGGAGGCTGACTCACAACTACTTCCATGAGGGTGAAAGGAGGAAAGAGAAGAGATATTTATCCCTGCCTTCATTCTTACTGTCGTCCACTTCACTTCTTCCTCTGCTTGTTGATACTGCATTTTGTATATAATGCACTCTGGTTTTAAAGTGTTTTTTAGCATATTTCATCTGACTTTACTACCAACATAGAAGACAGACAGGTATTATTAAAGCCACTTTACAGAGAGAGAACCAAGATTTAGATATGCTGGATGATACCATAAGGATCAAAAGACAAATAATAGAATGATTCTTAGAATCCAGAATCTCTGACTTCCCACCCAATAATTATCCCCCTACTCCATCTCTTGATGCAGTATAAGAGGCAAGAGGTAAACAGATCTCCTTCAACACCATAATACTAGTCCCTACGATAATAGCTCTGCGCCCATCCCAGGCAATATCAAAGCCACGCATAGCTGCAGGAAATCAAAAGAAGCAAAACTTAACCTTCATTGTGAAAGAGCCAACAAGCAAGCCAATCCATCTAACCCAAGGCCAAGACCAAGTACTGAACCCCTGAATCTCTGCCTCTAAAATAAATGCACTTAGCCTTGTCAACTTTCTTCACAAGCTTCACCCTCTCCACGCTCTCCCCACTGTCGTTTTGGTATGTCTTATAAAGTTGCCCTTTTAGGAAATCAGATCTCATTTCATAGCATATGGAAACCATGAAAGCAGTTCTAATGTCAAAACAGAACCACTCATCATCATCCAATATTATTAAAACAGAGAAAAAAATTGACTGTGAAGATAGCCAAAGAGGTGACCTTGCCAACTCTGTCCCAGTTTCCAGCTACAAGAGATTCTTTCCCTTCCCTGACTCAAATGAAAAATTTTTATGACTCAAACTAAGCCAACAGAATGGAAAAGTAAAGGTAAGAGACATGCAAGATGATTTCCAGAGAACATGGTCACATTTGTAGGATAAACTGGTTGTCATCATTGCTTCCATTTCTTCATTACTTGTTTCTATATTAATGATCTCTTCCCAATCAGCTTCTCTGTTTAGCATTCTACTGAAATTGCACACTTTAAAGTCTTCTCTCTCCCCTTCCCAACAAGTCAGATTTCTTCTCCTCATTGTCCTTTCTCTGTATTCTCTAGACCTTTCCCCTTATTGACTTCCTCTTCTTGAAACACTTCATGCCATTGATCTTTAGGACATACCAGGGCTCGGATTCTTTCTGTTTCTGCACTTGCTACTTTTCTCTTTAATTATCTAGTTCTATACACAAGACATTCTTCTAATCTCTGCCCCTCATTCTGGTTTGCTATTATTTATATTGCTATTCTTACAACAACAAATTCAAAACTTACGTGTCACTCTCGCAGTCCATTTGAGAGCTAGGCCATTTGTTCCTTTTTGAATACATGAGGTATTTTCAGAATTTAACTTAGAAATTACTCTGGAGGAAGGCATGGGACATGGTGAGTTTTCCTTGGTTTGAGAGACATAAAATCTCAAGCTGAATGATTTTCCAAGGAATCAGGGGACGCTCACAGACCTCTCTACCAAAGTCTTCCCTGAAGTAGGAGCAAATGGTGCAACTTTCACCTCTATTATTACAGACCATGCCAAGGCCTCAACGTCCATAGCACAAGAACACTCACTTAACTTGACTCTCTAATAACAAGAATCTTGTTGCTGATCAATCAAAAGCCAAACTGGTATGTAATTAAAAGCATCTTTTTTCTGTCAGCACTTTGTGAGAATCAGCATGTTTGGCTGACAGGAGGGCGATGTAATTAAAGAAGTTACGAATAATAGAATTAAGAACTCACAGAGAGATGTGCTTGTCCACAGTGTGTCCTACTTAAACAAGCATCCTCCAGAGTCCCCACATGCCACATGCCCAGGCAGAAAAGCAGTGGTCGTTGACTAAATGCTTGATTGATTTGATATGAATGAGGTAACATTGCTTGCATTCCCAATAAACTATCATTAACAAGCAACCTAATTAACTACTGAATATGCACAGGCATTGTAGGAAATGTAAAGGTAAATTAGAAATATATCCTGTGGACAAGAAATTGACAACGTAGTAGTGTAATTAAATATGGATTTAAATAACTCTAAGTAGAAAGTAAGTGATGTAAGAACTCTTCAGATAAAACACTACAAGTTAAGCTTTTTAAGCTAGTGAGATTATTAATATTCGGTCTGCAATGCATATACCAATTTACCCCTTCATTCAATAATTATTTACTACTTGTTTAAAAAGCTCATGGATATAGGGGATACAAAGAGACCAGAAAAATAAAAGTGACCCAGTTCTATGACACTTAGAGTCTCCTCAGGAGAGCTCATATTATATATGTAATTGTAAGAACACTGAGAATCACCAAAACCATGCATGGAGTCTTGTAACGAGAATATCTAGGCAGTCTTGCCTTCTTCCCCCATTCTCAACAAGACATCTTTATGCATCCTCTCTCCTAGCTGGGGAAGCCCCGGAATGTGGCTAAAGGGTTGAAAATATACTACCCATGATACGAAAGATCCATTTATGAATCACATATATATATTGTTTTATCTCCCAAGAACACCATCTCTACTGAGAATTAAAATCAGGACAGCAGCTTAGCTGTCCTAAATAGAGCATAGGACTAAATACTAGATAAATGTCCTCAATTTCACCTAATAATCCTCCACAAAAGCCAGATAAAGCAAATTATATATTAATACCAAGCCCCTCAGCTTGTTGGCGAAAATGGCCTTATACTGGACAGTTGAGACATAACCCCAAAACTGCAACTATTAAAATAAGGGGACTCCTTGTATGCCACATAAGCAAAAGTATTAACATCTATGCTTGGTGATTCATTCTTTCCTGATATAAAACAAACTCATTAATAGATTTAAATATTCTGTGACCTGTATAATATGGAGGCTCCCTTATAAAATGTTTATGGTTCATTTTACTGTTTAAATTAAATTGTATTGATTTTCTATTGGTTTAAAATGCTATACAAATTTCAGGAGTAATGCATACACTTCTTGATGGGTGTACATTTCTCAGTGCACCTACTGCCAAAGTTCGAGTGTCATTCCTCTATCAAATTTACCCCCTTTACTCATGATAGTGGAGATGGTGCTGTATTTAAGGTCAGTACACAATCTACCATTCTACTTCCAAACTAGTTCTGGACAACATTTTCAAAAATGAGCTATAAATCAGAAAGGAACTATGAGTCACCTCATAACCAATCCAAAGCACCTCAATTCAATGCCACCACAACCTCTGACTTAGAGTGACCCAGGACCTAGAAATATCATGGATCCTCTATCTTTCATGTTGAAACAGTGAATTTCTGCTTGGAGATGTTGAGAATTCTTCCCCATTTTTCTTATACCTCAAAATGTAAGAAGAACCTTTTCCATCTGCTATATTCTTTGGGGGAGAGAGAAAACTCTTCTTTTACAGACATCAGTTTTTCTCCTTTATCAGCTCACATTGATTTATTTTTATTGTTAACTATACAGTTTGGTGAATTTGATAAATTCTATAATTCTGTATCACCACTACCACTGTGAAGAAACAGAACATTTACATCATTTGGGAACTTTCCCAAGTGCTGCTCCCCAGGCAGTTCCTGCAAATAGAGGCAACAGCACTGCTTTCTATCTCCATAGAATACTTTTCCTATAATAGAATTTCATAAAAATGGAGTCATACAATATGTACTTTTGTGTGTATGTGGCTTCTTTCACTCAGGATGTTTTTGAAATTTATCCTTAAGTGTATCAATACTTTGTTACTTTTTATTGTCAAGTAGTAGTATACTGCATGAACAGAGCACAATTGTTTATCCATTATTCTGTTGATGGACATTGGGTTGCTTTCAGTTATAGGCTGTTAAGAAAAAAGCTGCTGTAAGTATAACCAAAGAAATCTTTTTGGGGACAATTACTTTCATTTATCTTGAATAAAACTAAAAATGATTATGGAGCAGGTGTGTTTTAACTCTGTGAAAAAAAAATGTTTTCAATCTGCAAAATCTTTCTCTTTGAAGGTGGAACATTATATCCTCTCAGTAGCAATATATTGTTGTCCTACAGATACATAAGAAAATGCTCAATATCACTTATAATCAAGGAAATGCAAATCAAAACCACTATGAGATACCACCTCACACCTGTGAGGATGGCACACATTAAAAGTACAGGCAACAACAAATGCTGGAAAGGATGTGGAGAAAAAGGAACTCTTCTACACTGCTGGTGGGAATGTGAATTGGTCCAACCACTATGGAAAGCTGTATGGCGATTCCTCAAACTGCTAAACATGGAGCTTCCATACGACCCAGCAATACCACTTTTGGGAATCTACCCAAAGGACACAAAAACACTAATCCAAAAGGATACATGCACCCGTATGTTCATTGCAGCACTGTTCACAATAGCAAAGGTATGGAAGCAACCCATATGTCCAAAAATAGATGACTGGATCAAGAAGATGTGCTACATATACACAATGGGATACTATTCAGCATTCAAAAAAGACAAACACATGCAATTTGCAGCGACATAGATGGAATTAGAGGGGATCATACTCAGCGAAACAAGCCAGAAAGAAAGAGAAAAATATCAAATGGTTTCACTTATAACAGGACTATAGGGAAACCAAATAGAAGAGAGACACTTGGGGGGGTGGGGGGAGGGGGAGGATAGGGCACAAAATGGAGTAGAAAAGAACACAAGGGACCACGGAAATGGAACACGAGTGAATTGGTGGTGGGTTACCCAAGGGGAATACAAAATGTAAAAGATATAAATAACAATAAAAATATATATTAAAATATATATATATATATATATATATATTGTTGTCCTACATCCTCAAAAAAAGTTGCTGTAATCAGTCTTTTTTCCTTTTAGCCAATTAGTAGGTAACAGCGATAACACGTTCAGTTTTACTTTGCATCTCCCTGAAGACAAATTGCATTGATGATTTTTTCATATTTATATAGGTCACTCATCTATTTTCCTTTGTGAAATGTCAAATCTTTTGCCCAATTTTTAATTGGACTATTTTTCTTTTAATTTTTAAGTCATAGCAATTACTTAGATGGTCTTAAAATAAGAATTTGTCAGGTATGTTTTACTAATATTTTCTGTAGATATAGAGAGGTAGGGTTTATGCTTCCCATGCACAATTTGTTCTAGCACAATTTGATAACTTTTCATTAATGAATTGCTTTGCAACATTTGTCAAAAATTAGTTGCACAATTCTGAATCTATTTCAAGGCTCTATTTTACTCCACTGACCTAGTTGACAGTACATACCAGTCTCATTTACTATAACTTTATAGTCTACATTGAGATCAGGTAATATAAGTTCTCCAACTGTGTTCTTTCTTCTATTGTAGGTGCTTTACTTTCCATATAAATATTAGAAGTAGTTTATCCATTTCAGCAACAACAAAAAATTCTATTGGAATTTTTATTGAGATTTATTGAATCTATACATCAATTTAGAGAAGATGACACTTTAGAAATGAGTGTTTGTAGCCTGTGTTTGTGCCAAATTCACATATTCTAGTAGTCATTTTAGTTTTCATAGAATTTTCTAAGTACAAATTTCATTTACCTGTTAAGAAAGACTTTTACAACCTCTTCTTTTCCCCTTCACATGATCTTGTGATCTGATGGCTTGTGCTGGTTAGGACCCCCCAGTACAATTTTGAAAAAAAGTAGTGAGACATTCTTCCCTTGCTCCCAAATTGACAGGGAAAAATTTAACTTTTCTTTATTAAGTCTGACGATGTATGTTTTCCATGGCTACATTATATCAGATTGTGGAAGTTTGCTCAATTACTAGATTTCTAAGAGATTATATGGTAAGTAGATAATGTACTTGTCAAATGAGTCACCCAATCTATTGAGATAATTACATGATTTCCCTTTAATAAGTTAGCCCGATAAATTACATTGATTTTCCAATAAACCAATATACAAATACATCTTTTATATATTTATATATTCTTTTTGTTTTCTAAAATAATGATTTAAATGAGTAAGTTTTACTGTAATCACTTGTCCATCTGCATACCACATAACTCTTTCTGGGTTGAGTTTTTATTATTCAATTTGAAATATTTCAAAATTTCCTTCATGAGTTCTTTGACTAATTTAGAAATGTACTATTTAATTTCCAAAAGTTTGGGGATGTTCTAAATACTGTCTATTCATTGATTTCCAGTGTAAATCTGTTGTGGTCAGTAAGATTTTAATCTTTTGGAGTTCAGCAATAATTATTTTATGATTCAGCATATGATTTGTCTTAGTGAATGGTCTATACTCTGAAAGAGTATTTATTATTAAGTTGTTAGATTATACATTATATACAGTTTGCTTAGGTTGGTAGTTTTGTCTAAATCACACAAACACATATATTGTTGGGTAATTATATTAAATGTAAAAAATTATATTTTTTAAAGATTTATTTATTTATTTATGCATATAAGAACTGGCATAGGCCAAAGGTGTGGGGGTGGGGGTGTGAGGGACAGAATGGGAGCAGAACAAGTGGATCTACTGAAATACACTGCTGAGGGGAGCAGTGGGAGAGATAGGTCTGCTGCACCATGTGGGTTAGCTCCCTGGCTGGGGATCAAACTCATTCTGCAGTGGCTGCCAATCGCTTGATAGCACTGTTACTTTAACTCCTGCACCATCAGGGAGGCCCTATAAAAATTTTATAAGTCTCATATTTATTAATATTTTTATTTTGTAAGCTATTTTTAAAAGAAGTTAAAAAGTAAGAAAGAAGAAATTACATTTAACCCAGTATTCTCCCTTTTTGGCTTTTTTTTTTTCACATTTTAAAAAGAAAGGTCTATTAGGAAAAGGAGAAAGGAAAAGAGAGACACTTGCATAGACACAGGTAGGAAGAGATTCTGCTGCTGTGCTACAGAGGGAAAAGTTTTGAGAGAAAAAATGCCTGCATAGTCATAGGCAGGAGGGAGAGATGCTATTTTTGGCATTCTGTATCCTTGACGTGAATCTGGTTTTCCACCTGATGTCACTTCCCTTAGGTCTGAAGAACTACCTTTAACATTTCTGGTTAAATGACTGCTTTTGTTTTTGTGTCCTTTGGGTAGACTCCCAGAAGGGTATTACTGGGTCATATAGAAGCTCCATTTTTAGCAGTTTGAGGAACCACCATACAGCTTTCCATAGTGATTGGACCAATTTGTATTCCTACCAGCAGTGTAGGAGAGTTCCTCTTTCTCCACATCCTCACCAACATTTGTTGTTTCCTGTTTTTTTAACAATCCAGAAAGAAATATGCACCCCTATGTTTATTGCAGCACTGTTTACAATAGCTACGATATGGAAACAATCCAGGTGCCCAAAAATAGATGATTGGATCAAGAAGATGTGGCACATATACACAGTGAAATACTATTCAGCATTCAAAAAAGATGAACACACGGATGGAGCTAGAAGGGATCATACTCAGCAAAATAAGCCATTTGCCTTTTAAGAGCCAGACATCATCCAGCCAAGGAGACCCCAGGCCCACTTGATGACGAGTGGCAAAACCGACCAGAGAGGAATGGGCCGTGGAGCCCTGATAATCAAAAACAATGCAGAGCCACCCCTTACTTCATTTTTGAATAACAAAAAAAAAAAAAAAAAAAAAAACGTTTCCTGCCCCTCAGTGTCTACCCATTTGGGACCCCTCCCTGTTTAGAAAGCTTTTCCTTTCCTTCTCCTGGTCAGATAATAAACTCCTTGTTTTTCTGCCTAACTCCAGTCTTGACAATGAATTCTTTCCTCACCAAGACAAGGACAGAGGTCAAAGCTTTTGGAGTCAATAATTTCTCTGCCATGGGTAAGACTATAAGACCTTTATAAGAGGCGCTAAAACTCCTCATATCCCAAGTACAGGGAATATACTTAAACACACACATACACACTTCAAATACTACCCCTCAACAGAAACTCTTAAACATGCAAAACATTCGAAAAACCTAGGCAGCTGCTACTGATAACACTGGTCAACAAATTGTTACAAAAGTCATGTTACTGAAATAAAATTAGTCATTTCCTATCAATTTGTATGTGCTCAACAAGAATATGACAGTCAAATTCTAATTTTGACTCCAGGTTTTTTTTTTTTTTTTGTAATCTGCAATAAATTGATGTTTACATCAAGAAATGCATGCCAATAGTAACAGGCCTATGGTTAATATCTGTAAAAAATCAAGTCATAGACTACTTCTTATATTTCTTCACTTGTCTCTTGTACAGCTGTTCAGGAATAGGATAGAATGGTTTCCACTGTGCAAAAGCACAGCCTGAAGACTCAGTTTCAAAGAGTGATTTTATTCTTGTGGGTCATGAGTGATTTCCAAGGCATTCATGAGGCCCTCAATTTCGGAACAGAATACCAGAGTACTTTCCTTTCTGAAGAAAGGCTCCAATTGCTGGTGGTGCTTTCAATAGAAAGTAACTGTGACATCTTCCTCTAGAAGATTCCATCGTTGGAGACTTGATCCTAGCAATTCTGCTTTGCTCTTGGATAAGTTCAAATCACAAACCAGGTCATTTAGTTCTTCCTGTGTTAGTCTGTGTGGGGTTGATGATGCACCACAGTGAAAATCTGAATCACTGCATGCTGATGGAACAGGAGAAGAATAGGTCGGCTCACCCTTGTCCTCATCAGATGAATCAAGAGAATATTCTGCTGGAGGGTCTAGAATATGAAGTCCCTCACCATGGGAAACTGGTCTCAATGCAGACAGAATGTTTGGGTAGACTATTCTAGACTTCTTTTGCTTCATTATTCCGCCAGAAAGAGGAGGAACCAAGCAGAAGTAACAGTCTTTTATGTGGTTGCTTGGCGCTCTCCACACCATGGGGAATGCAAAAGGCATTGATGGTCTTTTGCCATTAAACCACTGTGAAAGCTGTGTTGTACATGTAGCACAGCATATATGCAGGGCCCAAGGCTTGTCTTGGTCACCAACCTTGCATCCGAAGTAAAGATGATAAGCCTTCTTAACTTGAGAAGTGATCCTTTTCTTCTGGTTGGCAAATGTCACTTCCCCACAAATAGAGCAGCAATTGTCCACGCTATTAACACACTTTTGAGGCATGACTGTTCTGCATTGTGCCTAAATGGATAAAATAAGAACAGTTCTATAGAAAAGTAGCTTAAACTGTCTCTCACAGTCTGAAATATTTTCAATGCTCAGCCTTTCCGACAGGGCTTTCTATAGTGCACTGCTGAGGTCAGCTTCCTTCAGCAGCTGCCTGGCAGTAGTATTGCATTGCATCAGAAAATGATGCAATCAACTCTGGATGATGTGTGCATGATGGCATTATGCAATGCGATGCAATATTACATCATTCTAGGCTGATTTAGGATGTTGTTGCAGTCCTACTGGATAAATTTACACGGTGAAACATATAAAATGAATTATATGAAATATCTTCAAAACGAAAGCTAATAAAAAATTTTCAGAGTTATATTCATGTTCAACACACCAAGCTACTACAGATTAGGGCCTTTTTAAGTCAGTAATGATCTCACTGTTGACCAGTGTAATCATTAAATTAGCTCTTCCCAGCCCCCCTGCACTTTCTGATGACAACACTTCACACTATGTTTTAGAAAGATGTAAAGAAGAAAATTAACAAACTCTACCAAGAAATGTGGCTTCACATGAATTGGGACAACAAAAGTTTAGCTACCTGGATTACTGAACTAGTCTAAATTTGTTTGTATGCATTATTATCATTTACAAAATATGAATCTCCAATGACCTTTAAAAAACATTTAGACCACTCATTTAGTCAAAGTACAACTTCTTTGGAGATTAGAATCCCTTACGGCTCAGATGATCTTATAATTTATTATTCAAACTGTGAAGCTTTGATATTTTGGATAAGTCTGCAAGTGTTTGAGAAGAGTCATATCATGACTGGGATAGAGTCATAAAATGGTCTCCTACATAGAGCTGTGGAGATACAAAAGGTTGTCCTAATACTTTTTCAAATTGATTATACACAGTATATTATGGGAAACCATTATTTACTTTTCTCTTTGAAGAAACAGAAATCTTAGGAGCTTTATAGATTCACTAATTTCAAGTGGTCAGTTCTCACTTTCCTTTCCTTTAGAGTATGCTGCCTGGAGTGTTTTAAAACAAAACATCATTCTAAATGTAAAAATTATCATTCTGTGTAAGCTGTGCATGTGTGTAAGGATAAGAAGAGAGAGCAGGAGAAGAGAAGAGAGTGAGGAAGAGGGAATGTGCTTGCCATTTTTCTTGATGGGCACATTAAGTAGCTTTCATCTTTTCTATCAAAAGTTGGAAAGTGGTTCTCAGATCTTATCAAGATAAATCACATCATTTCTTGTATCGTTTTCATTAAGTTCCCTTGTGTGATGCATCTAAGTAACAACCTTTATTTATTAAATGCTATTTACCTCATTGTGATTAGTGGGAATAATAATCAGTTGAACAAGAAAACCTCTTGAAAGACTAAAATAGTATTTTAAAGGGTACAATTTCATCCTCACACTAGAAAAATATTCTCTCTGTATCCTTTTTTCAAAAGGCTTGCAGCTTAAAGCATCTCCAGTCCTCCTCTCTTTAGTCCCATGACTCTATTTAATGGGAGTGCCAGAACATTTTACAGGCATTCAACTTGGTTTCCATTGATTTCTTTAACTGTGCTCAGAAAATGTGATCACAAAATGTTCTCCTGCCATTCAGGGATCAAGAAGAGAGTATAATAATGCGTTTGTTTGTTTTTTTTTTTTTTTTTTTTCAAAAAATAAAAGGACTATTTGCCCTATAATCATGGCCAAATAGGAAACATTTTTAAAAGAAAAACAAACAAGTATCTTCTCTACTCTTTCTACTTAATTAGATGGATAAGAAATAGGTAATATAAGTATGAGTAATAAACCAATGATGATGAATAATCGCAGGATTTCTCAGAGTGGCTTGATTGGCCTGATTTCATCCATGCTTAAGTGGGCAGGAGATTCTTAAATAGGAAAAAATATGATGCCAATTGTGTCAGGGGTAGCATTTAATACAGCAACAGTGATGTGTCACAGTAATAAGAACAAGCACTCCTAACATTTCCGGAGTACAACAGCAGACATTGGTGGCAGTGCAGATATTAGAGATAGACCTCCTTAAATTCTAGTACTGTGCGGATTTATGAATACTAATCAGAACATAAGCCATATCGTAATTAAGAGTTTGTGAAGATTCTGAATGTTTAACTTTCAGAAACTGAAGGGAATAATTTTTCTTAAAAAAATTCTCTTCCTACCTACAATACAGGAAGGTATTCATTTGACCTAAATCAGCCAAAAATTAAGAGAAGCTGAAGGACGCTCAGAACCAGAAGATGAAAGAGGAAAGAAAATTAGGATTAATAATTCCCTTAGACCTTGCTAGATAAACCTTTCACATTGTTGAGGTGAATCGATATGAAGTACAGTTATTACTGCAATTAATGGCAACTTCATTCTTGTAGATGCCTGGGCCAAAAACTTTGGCATCATCAGTGACTCTTAGATTATATATCTAATCCACCACGAAATCCTGATGGCCACCTTCAGATATATTTAGAATATGATCTATTCTGACTACTATCATTACTCCTACCCTATCAAAGCTATAATCTTTCAACTAGATTACTGTGTGAACTTTCTGTTTCCAACCCTGTCTTCCATACAACAAAACTTCAGCAGAACAGCCAGAGGAATCATTTTAAAACTAAGCTAGATTTTGTTGTTTATCTGCTCAAATCTCTGCAATCTCTACTTCTTTCATTGAAACAAACAAAAGAAAAACAAATTTAAAAACCACTAAGGTCATCAATAATGGCTTATACATTCTACATACATAAGTAGAGGGTAAGTGCAGAGTACATACATAAGTGCAGGGTAAGTCAATTAAAAATCCAACCCTGCCCTATGGCCCAGGAAGCAGGTACAAATTTATGCATGAGGTAGACTATTACACATCCAATGTCTAAATGACTTTATGGAACGAGAAAGTCTCCCTCACTTAAAACTCCTCCTCTTGCTGATGGCTAATAGAAATCCAAGCAAGGGGGTCTTTATTCCTTCTAGCTTTGATCTTTGTTGAATAACAAATTGATTTTAATAGGGCAAAAACTATGCTCTTAGAAATTACTTCTATTTAAGAGTATACCTGCATGGTACTAAATACCTGTATGGTACTAAATTTTTATACCTGTATGGCACTAAATTTTTATAAAAAATAACATGGATGATATAGTAAAAAGAGAAAATTACATCAAATTTTACAGATTAAGGAGGCAGAAGACACAGACCACAATCCTTACCTGTATTATAATTTTGCCAAAACAAAACGTGATTCACAATGAAATTTTAATGGCTTTAAAAATTCACTATTAAAAATAACAGTACATTCTTATTGCAACAATTCAAGGAATACAAAAATATTTCAACAAAAAAATTTCCATCTCCACTTCTAATTCTATGCCCAACACCAAGATACACATTATAACAGTTTGGTATATATCTTTCCACTGAGATACATAATTTAAAGTATACCCGTAATGCTAACTGAATCAAAACTTTTATAATCAGTTCCATTACAGTATTTACTTGGGTTACAATACTTTTCAAAAAAATTATCTCTGCTTCCCCTATACTATTGGAAGATAATGATTTTATTTTGTAAAAAAAAGAAGAAAGGATTCAAATATGAAAGATCTTTCATCACAGCTCTAAGTCTGGAAAAAATCATTCATTAAGCAATTTTTTGTCAAGGTTGTGCATCCTTTCAGAAAAAGGAAATAAGACACAATTTTTCCAGCAGAAAATTTAAAAAACTATTTCCTATTTTACATTCAAAATGCAGTTGTATGAATTACTGATAATTAGTATGATGGTTTGAATGCTTACTCAGTGACAGGCACTGTGTTCAGCACGCACTCTTCAGGACCTAATTTTCTGTAAGTTCTCAGAATAAGCAAAGAGGTTTATTCTGATTTTACAGAGTATAGTTAAAAACTAGAAATTACTCAAGAAATTTCCAAAACCCCCCAAAAATAACATGTTCAGACTAAGGTTTCTCTAATTTATAAGGAAGTGTCTATATCAGGTCACTTTCAGATTCAATTTTTTTCCCAGTCTGATTTTCAAACTTACCAAAAAAAAAAATGTATTTCAGACTAAAATCTTTCTCTCTTTTTCTTAAAACAAAGGGGAAATACTTTTTGCTTTGAGAAAATAGAGGAATAAACAAATTCACAAGTTACTACAATCAGCATAATTTTATTATACCCAAGCCCTAGCAAGCCATATCTTTGATTTCTTGGAGTCGTTTTAGAATACAGGAAAAGAGATAGAAATCAAAAGAGAGCATAGCTAAAACCTGAACTAAAACACAGTCAGAAGGCAAAACGTCAGACTGAGAGAGGGTGGCAACTAAAGATACAGCAGAACCATATTTAGAAATAAAAAAACAATTCATCTCATTTATTCTTTTAAAAGCATTACAATCTTGGTTGAGAGGACAAATAAGTTTTTATCTCACATATAAATTCCATCTGATTAATAATAGCAGTCTGGGGTACTGTGTGGAAAGGACTCAGCTGGAAATTATTATGAAGATTTTGATAAATCTAATTTGGGCATAAAATAGGAGATGACAATATATATGTTATGTGCCTCCCATCTCTTGATTAGGAGACACAGAAGAAGGGGACTCACCACCACTAAGTACTTGTTTTGTAGAAAGCGTACATACACATTTTCTTATCACATTTTCATGGACCTAATGAGGTAAACTGTTGAGAAAATTCATTTTCTGAGTGAAATCTGGAGAAAGAGGGAAAGAAATAATGAATTTGCAATAGAGGGAAGAGAAGGGAAGACAGTATACAAATGACCAGTCCTACACAGTAAAAGTTTGTGAATTGACCACTGTCATTCAGAAAGATCATGTACATTAATATCTTCCTATCTGAATGTCACCGTTTCCAACATTTTTTTACTTAAGCGTCCCAAATAATCAGCAATCTAAATTGCCTCATTCTTCAAGATGCGTCATTATGCTAATTTCAACTACTTTATAAATGTTGAATACTTTTTCCTTTGGAAATTATTTGAAACTTTATTCAGACTCTGATAACTACTCCTAAACAACAAAGAGAATATTTTAGAGCAATTAAAAGGAAAACATGCTAACCCAGGAGTATGAAACTCACTAGCAGTTTTGGCTGCCAAGGAACTCAGCTGCTAATAACTCTATGTGCATCTTGGCTTAGTCACTCTCTCTCTCTAGGCCTTAGTTTTCCCAACAGGGATTTGGACCATTTCCTCTCAAGTCTATGGTGACTTCTAAATGCTGTGGTATCTATGAATTAAAATGCAACTCTTACAATAAAATCTTTAGCATGAATAATAAATGGTAATTAAAAATAAAGAGCAAATATTGTTTTAGTACTTTCACAAATCATGTAAAACATTTTTAAGACATATTGAGCACCAACTATCTTGAAAACACTTTCTGGACCCAGAGATCCAAGGAGAGTCATTTATTCACTCAATGTGTGTGTAGTGATGACTGGCTCTAATTAAGGCACTGTAGATGCAAGGGAAATATAAAGTTGTATCAACTATACATTTGCTCTGAAATTTGTTAAAATAATTATAAATAATAAAGGTACTTAAGCAACTAAAACTTACAGCAGAAAGTCATAAGAGTTACACAGGTAAGTTGCTGTGGAAGGTAAGAGGAAGGGCATATTACCTCCTGTGGGGATATAAAAGTAGTAAAAGAAGTCTCCATACATAAAGTCTTATGAGTAGGAATTCAAAAATAAGGAATACTTGGCCACACAGAAAAGAGTATGAGGAGGAAGGCAATTGGGGCAAATGGTCCACCATGAGCAAAGACAAGGTATTGGGCAGAGCATAAATGGAGAAGGTTAAAAGGTTTATTTTGTCAGGGCTAAAGGTATCGGAAAGGGAGTACTTGTAAAAGACAGTAGAAAATAGTACAGAACTTACAGTGCCAAGCAAAGGAGCTAAAGACTTTGTTTTCTACATTAAATCTTTTTGAGCAAGAGAGTAAAATCTCTGCCATCTGTTAGATTAATCTGGCAGCAAAAACTAAGAAGAATTATATTGAGGAAATCCTAGGGATGAGGATTACAACTAACAACTACTTCAAAGTCCAACCAAGAACTAATTAAGTGCCTGGTTTAGCATTCATAGCGGGAGAAAAGAAAAAGGAGAGTGTACAGAAAAATCTAATAGCAACTATAACAATAGTTCACATCTATTGGATTTTTGCTGGGTACCCTGCACTGTTCTGAAAATAATTAAATAACTCATTTAATCCTCTCAGCAGTGCTATGAGGTAAATTCCATTATTTCAGATTTACAGACGCAGAAACTGAGGTATAAAAAGGTTAAAAACTGACTAACATTGAGCCAGTTAGCCATGAAACCTCTGATTCCACGGTCTTTTTCTTAATGATTTTGGTACACCACTTCCTACAGAAAGAGGACTGACATGCCATGAACTCTGATTGATTATGAGAGGCAAAGAAAGAAGATCAAAGTTGATGCTGAGATTCCACGCCTGTTTTCCCAGAAGTTGGAGAAGCGATTATCAGGAGATGGAAGAAAAAAAGAGACAGGACAAGTTTGAAAGAAAGATTATGAATTTAGGGCATATTATTTTGAAGTGGAAGCCATGGGTGAAGGTAACTATCAATAACAAATGGATACCAGGAGTGTAAGAGAAAGGTGGGCGCCAGTGACACAGATTCATGAAAGTGAAAGTTGATACCATGACATTCCCCATGCAGAAAGAGTGGTAGAAGGATTCTAAGGTCAGGTCCTGGTAGAATGTTTAAATGGAAAAGAAGAGGAATTGAGCAAGAAAGGGAGTTAAAAACCAAGGCAGCCAACAGACACAGGGAATAAGTATGGAATGTACATGCTATGGAGGATTCTAAAGAAAAAGTGGCTCAAAGAGGGAATAAATGAAGGTGTCAGCAGCATTAGGGAAGAGAGAGCAATGTGTGAAACCATCCAGGAAGATTCTTTCCAGTAAGTTTGATATTTCATAATGACCCCAAAGAAGCAAGGTCCTATCTACAGGGGCATAACCTATGACCAGGGATATGGAGAAAATATGATCTATCATTGTATAGAATCCATGCTAAAGAAGCAGAAATGAATAAACCAATACCTAGATTCTCATTCTTTCTTGTATGTATAAAATAAAAAGGGAGGTAAATGCAACATGTAATAAATAAATGTAATAGGTAATAAATAAATGAATATTCCAAGCTTATCTATAGCATTTGCTTAAGACAATACTAAATAATCCACTAAATTGAGTCAATGGTAATTCCATGACCGTGTTAACTAGATAAAACATGTAACGAATATCTAAGCACCACCTGCATGCCAAGCACTCTTGCTCCCCAGATAAAATATGTGAGAAATTCATTCTTGGATTTAGTAAGGGGAAAAAGTTCCCACCCTTGTCCTCATTGTGTGATGACTAATTTTGTCATGAGAAGGTGTGTGGCTTTATGCCAGGTAAGCCAAGGATGTGGACTCAATAGCTGTCTGCTCCCAAGTTTCCCTCGACCATTCAAGCTGACTCAGCCCTAATCCTCTCAGCTTTCCGCCACAAGACCCGACTTAAGTTGAACCAGTGATTAGAAATGATGTGTCCTCAGAAAAGGACACATTACAAGATTCTATTTTAAAGGAATGTAGAACCACATCTGCATTTCCAATTTTCCCTAATTCTCAGAGGTAACCCTGATATTTGCAAGAATATACATCAACTACCCCATAACAATCTCTCTGTAGTTCCTATTTATGTTGTTACCATACCATTTTCTTTTTCGTTTGTTTTATGGTTTTTTGTTTGTTTGGCTGTCAATAACAATGGGTAGGAAACAATGACTTAAGTGACATGAAATGCTGGAAGTAAGGAGTAATGTCAATGATTAAAGATTCATATTTAGAAACTGAAATAAATACTGGTTTTATGATTCCAAAGAATTGGCTCCTGCTTTGGCACAGCCCACCTCAGGTTTAGTGCCTCTGTTGCCCTGAAGCCCTTTTGTGTCTGTCTTCAGTGCAGGGAGGAGCATAGTTGCCACTTGATAAATTACATCTAATTCCCATCAGGGAAAATTAACTGTCTTACAATACTGCTTTTTATGTAAATATATTACATATTTAACTCCAAACTACCTACCAATTTGCTTTAAATTGAACTAACAATAACTAACACTTAAAATTATGGCATGAAATAGCTTCTGCTTCCTGAAAAATAGCTCATTTTGACAGCAGGTGCTTTTTATGCCACTGTAATTTATCCTATAAAGATCATTACCACTTAATTGTAAATGACAGCTGCTTTAAGAGTATTTTAGCTCATGATGATGATTTGATTGATTATTGGATTATTAGAGTTCCAATTCCACTAAGCTAAAGAGTCTAGTCTACTAGGATTTCCATAAGACATTATCAAATTCTTAATATCAACTCACATTAATTCATTCTGTCACAGTCAGCCAAGCGGTAATTTTTTTTATAAAACACAATCATTTGTTTTTTCCTTTTTGGGTAAGAGATTTAAAAAGTAAACAAAACTTTTCTGTGTGACTTCAAATAATATGTTTGTTCATCTTCTTGCTCAACCAGATATGCTTTGAAGAAAATTAATTTGACAAAATGTTTTTGTTTGAAAGATACTATTATATTTAAAGAGGAACAGAAGTTCTCTAAGTTTTGAGGGGAAAATATGACAATGGTAATACATCCAAGACTTTTCATGTAGTAAAGAATAATAGCTATTATCTTAGAAACCCAGAGTTATTATTTCCCCCAAACTATATGATAAACACTAAAGTTAGTAGATATGGTTTCTTATCCTTAAAATTTATGCAGTCTTTAAGTCAAAGATGTCAGTCTACATTTGTTTCCCGTCAGAGACAGAGATGTGGAATAGATCAGTCTCAGAGATATTCCTTTCCTTTTGGGAACCCCAACAGAAGGAGAACATACATATTGTCTCTGTCTGAATTCTACTCCTTTTCCAACTTCTTGACAGCAACTGTATGATCTCTGGCAAGTCCTTTAACTTCTCCACACTGTGACTGCCTCACCTATTAAATAGCACTGACACTATGACCTAATTTTTTGCAAACCATATGATATAACCTATGTTAAATTTTTAGAAGTCACTGTCACATGTTAAGCATTCAACTATTACATTCCATATTATATTCCTTATAAAGAACTGCAATTTTTATTGAATTTCTTCTCAAAATCAGGAACTCTAATGGATAAAAGAACGGAATATAACCTCTTTCCCTCTAAGGCCAACCTCAACACATTGCCTCCTGTGGAAGCATGTTTTTGCTTGACCCCCCCAAGCTAGGAATCAACTGAAAATTTCAAGGGGCTGTAAAGAAAAAATAAAGTATATGCAACAAATATTTGTATGGTACTCAAAATCTACAGTATTTACTATCTCACTCTTTAAGAACAAATTTGCCAACTCCTGCCCTGGAAAGTTTCTGAATCTAGTGAAGGGAACTCAGGAATAACATGGTGAAAGCTCCATAAGGGACAGAAATGTCCTGTAAGGAAAAACTAGGTTATTAATCTTGTTGGAGACAATGGAAAGAACAGCAGAGAAGGCACTGCAAAAGAGGTTATATTTCAAGTAAGACTTCTGGGTATGCAGAGGAGGTAAGATCTCAATAGCTTAAGAAGGGAAAGGAGTATACACAAAGAAAAAACATGATCAAAACATGAGGGTGGTTTATTCTAAGTATTGTGGTTAATCTAGTGTGGCTTGATTATAGGGTTCCTATATGTGTAGGAGGCGGTATAAAAATGAAAAATTAATAGCCTAAAAGACCCATAATGTGAAGGATCTTAGATGTTTTAATAAAGGCTAGAACTTTGACTTATAGGTAAAAAGTTATCACCTAAGATTTGCAAGTGAGAGAAATTTAAAGAATGACAAAATTACATCAGAGATTCAATAACTAACATAACAGTATAAAAAGAAGTTATGAGAAAACTTTGGCTTTGAGTCAAGATGAAATAATAAGAACCAGATTTAACCCTCTTCCTGAAACAATTTTTAAAAACTAGACAAAATATATGAACGTTTTCAGACAATGCAAACAGGCAGTACAAACAAACACTCTTAAAAGGGGGTGAGGGGGTTAAAAATGAACTGAGCCCTGATTGCCCAGATTCTACTCTTTAATATAAGAGGGGGAAGATATCCCATAAAGAGAAGAAAAATCAACCACAGAAACAGAGAAAATGCCCATAAATGTTGGACAAGTACATTACAAGTTATAACCATATTTCAAATGTTCAAATGTCAAAGAAGTAGAAAAATGTTTGCGAATGTTAAGTGGAGATATAAAAGATATTTTGTATACACTGCGTAAAATGACAAATAAACTGGATAGGATTAACAGATGATTAGACACTACTGAAAAAAAGTGTCAATGAATCTAAAAACACAGTAATAGAAACTGTAAAATGATACACAGAGAGGAAAAATAAATGGTTCCCAAAACTAAAGTGAATGTTAGGGAGAATGTCAATGTATTGAGTCCCTAAAGGAAAAAAAAGAGGTTGGACAAAAGGTACAAGAAGAAATAAATTAAAAAATTCAAAACTGAATATTTACTATAAACCCACAAAGTCAAGGATCCCAATGAACGCCAACCACAGAAACATGCATGTAATAACACGAAGGTTCATAATAATTCAATTGCTTAAAAATCAGTGATAAATACTAAAATAAGCTGGGATGGGGTAGGAAATTGGAGGGTAGGACACATTAGAGAAGAACAAAGACAAGAACCATAATAGGTTTTCTTGGAAATAATGTAAGAAAGAAATTGAGCAACATCTTCAAAGACTGGTAAGAAGACCAGCAGTCAACTTAGAATTTTATGCCCGGAAAAATACCCTCACGAGAACAAGGTTAAATACAAATTCTTCTGTAACATAGAAAAGCTTAATAATTCATCACCAGCATATGTGTATTACAAGAAATATTAAAAGGAGAACCTTCAGGCAGAAGGAAAATGATACCATGTGGAAACCTGGATCTACCAAAGGATTAAGGAGTAATAGAAAGGATTTTGGTTTTAATTTCAAAAAAGTATTTAAAATATAATTGACTAATCAAGGGGAAAACAGTAACAATGTATTGTACTTTTCATTTATAGTATACATAGAAGTAAAATGTATGAAAACAATAGCAAATTAGAAATAGAAAGATAATTCTTCAACCTGATAAAAGACATTTATGAAAGCACTAAAGCTAACATTATATTTAATGTTAAAAAAAACTGCTATCAAAAGCAAAACAAAGATTCCTCTTTCAGCTCTTTGTTCAACATTGTACTGGAGTTTCTAGCAAAAGTAACAAACCAAGATAAAGAAACATAAGGAATCCTAGTTAGAAAGAAAAAAAAAAAATTATGGAGAGTTAGAGAACTCAGGAGAAGAAAGAACAGTTCATTTGCATAAAATTCTAGAAAACGTAAATTGATCAATAATAATACAAAGCAGATTGATGACTGCATGAAAATGGAGGTATGTAGATAAGTGAGGGAGAGAATACAAAAAGCACATGGGGTCTTTTAAGGATGAAGGGTGTGTACATCATCTCTCTGGTGATGATGGTTTCAAAACTCCAACGTTATACTTTAAATGTGTGCGGTTTATTGTCTGGCAATTGTGTCTCTCTAAATTTGGGGAAAAACTATGTTGCTGAGGGTTCAGATGTAGAGACAGGGACTCATTGAAGGGATAATGGCAATAAGTGCGTGGAAAAATAATTAAGACCAGAACTAAAGAGGTAACACTGAAAATGAAGAAAATAAATAGTTATGAGGTATTCTTCCGAGGTTGAATGGACATTTGGGACATAGGGTGTGGGGTGTAACTATGAATAGCATTAATAAATATAAGAGGAACTTAAGATTGAAGGGGAGAGGTAAGGATCAGAGTTCTAAACATGGCCTATGGGGTACCTGGTCACAGATTAAAGAAACAATTCCATATATAGCTTTTGATTTCAGGAGAAAGATCTTGGCTGGTGATTTAGATTTTATAATAATTTGTTAGAAACTTGAGGACTTGGGAGTGGGTGAGCATGCCAAAGGAGAGTTCTTAAATGAGAAAGTGGAGCCTTGGGAATACCAAAGTTCAGCAATGAGCAACAGGCTTTTAGTCTCAAGGGTCTCAGACTTCTTATTATTAACTTATAGTCTAATCTTTATTTTCCAATTAGGTCAAATGAAAATAAACCAGCATGTTCAGCAACCAGGAACTAATAAGATGGGTGCTTATAATATCAATATTGGATGAAAACACTGATTTTTTCATCAGGTTCTCAAGTGCCATATAAAACACATGCTAACTTTTTTAGGGTACACACTGTACCTAAATTTTGCTATCCTGAGCAGAGAGACAGCCAAGAACCTGGATATGCAGGAATGGAAAGACTAGAGTGTCTTAGAAGACAAGCTTCCTAATCATGACAAATCTATCTCTAATTTCTATCACAGTGCACGGAAATGAGATTTTAATCAATAGGAAAATGTTCTATTACACTTAATTCTCCTTAAAATAATAGAAAAAAATCCATGCCAAATTCCTCTGTGCTTACAAAGAAGGTTGAATTGAATGCTCTTCTTTATTGACCCAGCGGATAGAAGTTATCTTCCTTCAGGTACAACACAACCCCTGGGCTACTACCACACTTCCTTCCCCACCCTAGAAACACTAAATATTGGATGAAAACAAGGATTTTTTTTCTATCTCTCCCCAGCCCCAGATGGTGTATGTGCTTAGGAAAAAACAAAATTATCACTAATAGCAAACATTTATATTTTGATTTCTAAGAAAAAGTTCCAAAGAACCAGAGCCTCTTTATTGTTTGCTCAGCTTAATTAATTCAAACCTCTCATCCCTGGAGGCATCATCTTATTCTGAAACACAAAGTAAGACGTTATAGCTGAAGGATCCTCTCCAGGATCTCCCATCAAGCTAGGGGACAGCTACATAGCGTGGAGAAAAATAAGGTTGTAGCAGACAGGGCTGCCTCTTGCTCCCTGACATTTAAGTTTATCCTTTATTTTTCTCTCCCACTTGTAAACCAAATTTAAAATCACTAAGTCATCATACTAACATACAGATTTGAAAGTGGTATTGAGCATTGGATAATACTTGAAGTTTTGTTTTTGCTTTATTATTCTTGAGTCACCCTCTGGACTGCAGACTATTCTTTCTACCTGGTCAGTTCAGAATTCTAAGTGTTTCTAGAGTATGCACAAGCTGAGACAACAATAAAGTTTTAGACTGAATAGAAAAAAAGTAATTCTTTTTTTTTAACAAAGACAAATTCTTTCCATATTTAATCAAACATAATAATTCTAATCTCACCATACAAGAATGTAGATAGGACTCCCACAGTGTCTTCCTTCCTTTAGAAGATAAACTAGTGTCTCTCAAGGAATTCCTTGTGATTGCAATTGCTGGTTTTATAGGAACTGTTGACTGAATTTTCATATCTCATCAAAGACACAGCATGGTAAAATCATCATTTTCATAAAGGATGTGTTACTGGCTAGCTAAATATGATAAAGGTGGATGTTAGCATCATTTGTTTTAAATTATCTAACATATACTATGCCTAAGAAAAACGCTGTATCTAAATTTAACTGAATATGTGAGGACAAAAGTAGATGGAAAGAGCAGAACAAAGGCAGTCAGGGAGCAGGGACCAACTCAAGTGCACAGGAGTTAGTAAATTAATCCCAAATCGCTTAAAAGATTTGTTGATCTTAATTTAACATGTTCACCAGACCTTTTATTTAAGCAGAATATTCTGAGTTTTAAAAGTTTTAATAACTCTCATTGTACCTAGCACTTTTTTCTTTCCTATGTATCTTCTTTCCTTACTTCTAGCTTTCATCTATTTCAAAAGAAGTAACAGTACTTAGACCTCCTACACAAGGATCCTCAAAGAGATTCTTCACTCAGCTTAGTTAAAATTACAATATGAGAGGGAGAGAAATGTAAGTCTAGAATAACTGCTATTTTAAAAATAACAACATGTAATCCAAAAGAATGGAATCACTCAAAAGAGGCAGCCCCCTGAGGAAATATATGACAATAACCCATAAAAAGTAATTAAAACATTCCTGGTATACTCCAAAGTGGCCAGAAGAATTTAATTACAAACTTCATAGTTACATTATGAAGATTTACACCAAGGCTTGAAGCAAGAAATGACCAAGCCAGGAAGGACTTAATCACAGAGCATCTTAATTATGTCTTTCTTAGGGAATCACTGGTCTCCTCTCTCACAGAAGCATTTTTTTCCCACCATTTCTGAACAACATGCACTTTTTAAAATACCCTGTGTAAAGTTCACAAATTAAACAGGTAGGAAATGGTATAGATGTACTATTCAGATCTTCCATAAGAAGAATTATCCCCATCTAGAATGGCCATCAAAACACCAAGCAGAGTGTACATCCAACAAACTACACCCTGTCTGATTCCATGACCAAAGTGGGCAGATTTGAACAAAATGACCTCATTTGCCCTAGAATAACTAATCTCCTCTCAACTTAAGAATTCTGCTTACCTCTATAACCAAGGCTAAGGTTTGAGTCATTAGAAATGAAAGCAGATTAAACAAGGATGATGGTATTGTTTTCAAAGGTTTCTCTTGCCTTACAGTATGTAGGAACAAAGGAAATGGGTCTTACCCTATACGAAAAGTTGACATCTGTGAGCCATTATAAATCGAAACTAGGGAGCCATTATAGAGAAATTGCATTACCATTTGAATTGGGCCAAAGACCTTTGGACTAGGCCAAAAGCAATTGCTTTCAGAAACCATCAGGCAAACAACTGTTTGGGAACTGTTGATAAGGACTTTTAGTCAGAGGATAGACTCCATCACTTCCCTTTTCATCTCTTCCAGAGTCAGTAACCAACTATATACAGCTAAAAATACTTCAAACTTGTTAATACTTACAACTCTATTCTTTAATCACTTACCTCATCTTCCTCTTTACTTCCCATTAAAAAAATCCTGACTTTGTCCCTCCTTGATATATTTTAGGTTGTCTACTGAATTTGTGTGTGCAAATAATAATTGACCCCAAATAAGCACGCTTTGCCTTTGTAATGGCCTCCTAAAGTTTTGGTTAACATCTGCTATCCAAAATCATGGTTCTGAAGGTGCTATTGACTACAAGAAACAAAGAAACACAGATGCATCTGTAACCGGGCTGAGTTCAAAGTCCGAGGGGTTTGCTGTTAAAAATGAATAGCCCCAGGTAAACTGCTAAGTTTGCATTTGGGGCAGTGTTTCTGATAAGGGATAGAGGGGACTGAAGGAGAAAGAGATTCAGCCGTCATGATGTAGGAAAGAAGAAGCAGTCGCCACGATGCAGGAATGAAAGAGGCAGTCACAATGCTGAAGGAATAGAAGAAGCAGTCACCATAATGTAGGAAAAGAAGAAACATTTTTAAATCTTTAGTGACTTCGGGGCCAGTGACTTTGGAGGCTTTGCAAGTAGCCGAGCAACGGAAACTGCTCCCAGTTTTGTTTTTACTGCAGTCGAAGGAAGAAAGGAGAGGCCCGAAGCGGGCGCCTTCCTAAAATGCGTGAGTGCAGTCTGATGGGCTGTCTGGCCGCTGTAGTTGCTGTTTGCAGTGTTGTTGGCCTGGCGCTGTGCTGGCACCATGGCAGTTCCGGGAGCATCTCCAATTGTTCTGTGTCGTCCTCGTGACTTGGAACCTGGCCGACAGTTTGATTGTTGCACGTCTGCAGAAGAAGGAAGATGCCATTTTGGAATCATGGCCTATTGTTTGGAAGAGGAGCTCCACATCAGCAGTGACGGGAAGATGCAATCTTTGTTACTTTTCTGGGACTTAAAGGACTGGACATTGTTTTAAGTGAGGTAAACGGCCATTTGTTGACTTTAGTAAATCTTTGCTTTTCCCTGTTTGTTAAATAAATCCCATTGTTTTTGTCCCATAAACTTGAGTAGTACAATTGTGCGTGCGGGTGCAGAACCAATATAGAGACTGGTAAGCAATTTGGGTACTGCCTTTGGCTAACATTAAAGCCCCATTTTTCCTGTATCACAACTACTTAATCAATTAGAAAATGTATGATCTCACATATGAAGTAACACAAATATAGGGGAGTCCTAGACATACACTGTGGTATAACAAATGCATTTGGTCTTTGCCCTTGGTTCCTGGCACAGAATTCTTAAAACCATTAGAATTCCCTGAGTGTCATCCTCGTGAATTGGAACCTGGCCTACAGTCTGATTCCCTTATTATTCATAAAGAACCCCTTTCTACCACATATGAGTTTATGTGAATGGGGCAACTTAGGGGAAAGGAACGCCTAAATAGCCTCATGACAGGACCAGTCATCAGAAAGACCAAGTGACTAAATGGTTGGAACTTTTAGTTCTCCCTACCAACCTCCACAACAGGATGGGGATCTAGAAATCAAGCTCTACAGAAGCTCTTAAATAATGAGATTTGATGAGTTTTGAAATGGTGAATATATTAAAAATTGGGGAGGTGGCACACTGGGAGGGGCAAGGGAGTTCTATGTACTCTGGCTACATAACCTTGCTCTTTGCATCACTTCTCTTTGACTGTTCCTGAGTTGTATCCTTCAAGATAAACTGGTTATAATAAGTAATGTCCTGAGCTCTATGAGATATTTTATCAAATTACTAAACCTGAGGATGGGGTTGCAGGAACCCCCTGATTTATAACAAGTCAATCAGAAGTATGGGTGTCCCAGGGCTTAGGACTGGCCTCTACTGTGGAGACAGTCATTTGGGGCTGCATCCATCACCTGAGGTGTCTACACTAACTCCAGGTATTTTAGCCAGAATTGAATTGAATCACAGAACACTCACATGGTATCTGGAGAACTGCAGAATTGATTGATAAATTGACTGATTATCAACCATGTGTGAGGGAAAACAAACCTACACATTTGGTGTCAGAAGTGTTGTGAGTAAAAACAAATCATAATATGTACCAAACTGGGTTCTGGTTCAGGGCTTGGCAACTGCAACACAAAAGTCAAGTCTAGTCTAGCTTTTTAACTTAATTTTAATTTCTTTTGGTAAATAAAATTTTATTGGAACACAGCCATGGTAGTTCATATATGCATTATCTATGATTGTTCTTGTATTGCAACAGAAGTTGTAAGAGGGTGGTCCCCAGTAAAAGGGGAAGTTCCAGGTACCTTGCCCCACCCAAGGGAGGGTGGAACTGAGCAAGGAGGGAAAAGAAGCTGGAGAGGAGACTGGAGAAGGAAGGAAGCAGGATGGAGAGCCAGACGGTGACCTGAAGGAGGCACGTGGAGCAAAGAGACATGTGAAAAAACTGCACTTGCTTCTCGGTCCTGGACTGTTAAAACAGATGTGGGTGAGAGATGTGTGGGGTGGTTAACAATGGCAGCTTTTATCTTGATTTTGATTTTGCTCTTTTCCTCCCAAGCTTGTCTGGCTGTTTTTGACCCTTTCTATGGGTCCCTGCCAGAAGGTGCTTTAGACTTGCGGCAGGCTTTCAGGCCTTGCTTTGGGTCTATCCCATTTGGGTGAACTTTTATCCACGAGGAGATGGGTAACTTTGGGTACTTGATTTGAAAACTGTATTTTTTGACTTTTCTGTATTGCACACACAATTGTATTAAAGTTTCTTTCCACTAAAGGTCTTCTATGTTTTGTCTTGATGCAGCGGATGGCAGAACCTATTTAGAGCAGGCAGATTTGAGGTTCTGGGGTGCCCTTCTCCCTGCCCTGTAATAAAGTGAGTAGTCATGACATAGATCATATGACCACAAAGACTAAAATATTTTTCATCTGTCTCTTTACATAACACAAGTTGCTGACTCCTGCTACCTCTATATTCTTCAATTCTCTAGGCTATGCTCTCTTTCATGAATTGCCTGAATGCTCAGATTCTGCCTATCCCAAGCCAAAAGGTAGATATTCATGGTATCCTACCCAAGTATGAAAGTATTCGCAGAGAGGAAAAAAAAGGCCAATTTTTTTTTTTTTTGTAAGAACAAAGAGGCTTTTCCCAGAAGCCCATAGAATACTTTGATTCATGAAGCATGAACCTAAAAATCTCACAAGCCAATGACTGAGCAGCAAAGAGGATCACTGGCAATTGACTCTAGCCAATCAGAGTCCACACTTTTGCCCTGGATTAGGCCAGTTTTCACTGAAGCAGATACTCATGAGAATGGGGTGGGAATACAAACCAAATCAGGGCTCTCTTAGGCCATTTGATGACAAAGAGAATGAACATTCTTCTACTAAAGAAAGGGATGAGTTAAAGGAAATGTCATGGATCTGAGCCTGACCCAATACCTACAGGATAAATACTAAGAAATATTTAGAAGAGTATAAAGGGAAACCAGTGAAGGAACACATACCATCCTGTTTCAAAGTTTTCTATCAGTCCTGCCAGCATACAAAGCAACGTTTACCACATTAAACATAGATCTTACTATAAAAAATAAAAGCTATAGTCTCACTCGAAACACAGCAAGGAGAGAAGAACCAAGAGTACAATTCTCCTGGAGTAAATAGTCTGGAGTAGTACTCTAAGCATGACACATATATTTGACGCAAAGTCATCAGTGCACACCTAAATGACTTCTGAAACTTAGGAAAAGGCTCATGGGTATATTTTTCAACTACCACTAATCACTAAACAATTGTGACATAAAATATCTTAAAATATAAACTCGTAATAACTTAAATAAGCAGATGTTTATCTTATGTTTTTACCTCCACAGGACTACTTTTCATATGTTCAATATATAAATACAGTTTTAAACATTTCCCCTCTCTGACATTTGAGAGTACATGGCAAATGGTTTCAGTAGAGGCAAGTCTGGGCAGACTGCAGTATCTTCTTTCAGTTAAATAATTTTATGGGTTCTGACCTTCAAGGATATGTACATTTGATATCACCCATTTAGCACTCCACATTGTTATATCTTATTAACAGTTTCAGTGAATTACAAGTTATTTGGCAAGTTGTATTTCTGCCTCAGGGCAGATATTTTCTTTCTTCCTGATAAACCTTACCCAAAAATTTTGTGTTCCAAAATTTTACTTGTAAAATTGAACTCAAAAGGTAAGTCAAATTTATCCCTTAAAACAAAATCAATAGGTGTTTAGAGCAGTCATCAAAAGATTCTTTAACAAATGATGCAACTCATATAGTTTACCTTTATGACAAGAAGCAGTACAAAACCCCACTAACAGAAGACTGCACTGATAGCTATAGAAGTTTGTGGTTGCAATTCACAAAATGTGCCCTTGAAAGGCAAAAAGCATTCTGAAGTCTTCTTGGCATCAACACACCTTAAATACAGCTAAAGAGGTGTGACCTCCTTCCCTAAATCACCTAAAGGGTTGTAAACCACTGTTACCTCAGTTAAATAAATAGATCACAAACATTAATGTAAAAAAAATCTTATAAAATTGGCACACAGCAAGAAAAAATAAAAGTTTCACAACCGGAGTACATAGATGGAGTACATAGATCCTCTTCCAAAATGCCACCCTATTTCACAATCACTAGTATCCAAAATATCTCTATCAGGCTTTCTATATGTCAACACGTACTGAAAAATAGCACCATGCTAGCAGTTTTCATCTAAAGAACAGTGATACTAATTCGAATTTATATTTTCATTTTGTTCAAGTTCATTTGCCAAGAAAAATTTCATATACCAGTTGCATTGGAGAAAAGGAAAGATAGCACGAGGGAGAAATGGAACAAAATGAGGATGCTGTCCATTTGAAGTATTGATATGCCACTTAAAATTTATCAGTATAAGTCCTTGAGTTTACATAGCTTTTAGGTCTTCTTTCTACACATCTGTATTAAAAGGAGCCCCTATTAAACATAGAATCATGTCCTACTACCAACAACTAATTTTTCTCTCCTCTGCATAAATATCTCTTATGGGTATAGAAATGGTTATAATAGTTCACCCTTTGCTTCTGTCTAGAAACGGAAAACTAATTATTTGAGTAAAATTCAAGCCATCATACTTCCTTGCTCCCTGCAGCTTATTTTATAATTAGCACAATTAGTCAAAGGTTTCTAAATGGGGAAATCATATCATTTGCTTCCCAGGAACATGCCCCAGGATGCCTCACCCGTGTTTTTCCTGAAGGGAGAGAGCAGAGGTTGTGTAAAACTTGCTCCTCGGTTGAACTCAAAGCAGAGAGTTCATTTCCAATATAAAGTATAACTACTTACTCTTTAAAACTAGCTCAGCCTGTTAGTCTGTTGCTTTCATACGTTAAAGACAATTTGGCCTGATACCCAAATTTTAGCTCATACTTTCCCTTAAACTCTTTAGATAATGTTCAACTATTTTAGATTACTTATTATTGTTCTAGGGAAGGTATTAGGAGTTAGGCACTTAAAAAAGTGAATATGTCTTACAGTTTAAAAATAGAAGACTAACATACCCAGTGTTACCAGGGATCACCAATAGGATCTTACTTGTTAAGTTAATGAGAACAGAAGAATAAGCAACACGTTTTTTGCAGCCCTATCTTCAAGTTATTCTTTCAATTGTACAAAAGTAATTATTAAGTAACAACTATGCTACACATGTGCTACAGGTGATGACAGTCTGGCAATTTCAAAATGTTTTCCTTATTTTCAAAATGAAGACCAGCTCCTGGAGCTAGTGGGGTGCACACCAATAACCAGGAACCAGCTCCTCACTAGCACACACCACTGGGATAACGTGTGGTTAGTCCTTCCAGTGAGGCACTTGCAACCTCCCTGTCCAGCTCCCATCACTAACCTCCATGCTGTGTAAACGCCTGAGGAAGACTTTCCAGCCACAGGAGTGCAGGCATACAGCTATGGTCTCTGCAGCTAGCAGTATGCCTGCCAATGTCCCCAATGACTATAGATGCAATAACTGTCAACATAATAGCAGAAAACAAGTTCAACGACACAGTGAAAGGTTTATACATCGGTATCAAGTGGTATTTATCCCTGAGATGCAAGAATGATTCAATACATACAAATGAATGATATATCACATTAATAGGAAAGACAAAAATTATAATATTAACTCAATACAGGAAAAATACTTGGCTAAATTCCATATTCTTTCATTATAAAAAAACTCAATAGAGTAGGTATAGAAGGAACATATCTAAACATAATAAAGCCTATATTTGACAAACTCTTAGATAACATTATACTCACAGGTATTAGGAAGAAGACAAGGGTGCTCACTCTTACCACTCCTTTTCAACATAGTGCTAGAAATCCTAACTAGGTAAGAAAAAGAAACAAAGGTCACTTAAATTGGAAACACAATTGTCTGGACTGATAACATTATCCTTTATATAGAAAATTCTAAAGACACCATCAAAAACTCCGAGAACTGGGCCTCCCTGGTGGCGCAGCGGTTAAGCGCTGCGCTGTGGAGCTGCCAGCAGCAGCGAGGCGAGTTCCATGCCCAGCCGGGGAGAATCCCACATGGTGCGGCAGACCTCTCCTGCCTCGCCCATTGCTCCCCTCAGCAGTGTATTTCTGATCTGCCTGTTCTGCTCCCCGCTCTGTCCCTGGTGAACCCTCTCGCCGCCCCACACCTCTGGCCTGTACCCCAGCTCGTATGTATAAATAAATAAATCTTAAAAAAAAAAAAAACTCCGAGAACTAATAAATTAATTCAGTGACTTCAGGATACACATCAGCATACAAAAATCGGTTGCATTTCTACACACTATCAATGAAATATCTAAAAATGAAATAAAATACTAATATTTTTTTCCACTAACATTAAACAATAAAATACTTCAGGATAAATTTAATAGAGGAAATGAGTGATCTATATACTGAAAACTGTAAGACATTGATGAAAGAAGTTGAAGATATAAATAGAAAGATAATCCACGTTCATGAAGCAGATTTAATATTAAAATATCCAGATTTCCCAAAACCATCTATAGATTCAATATTATATCTATTAAAATTCCAAAAGTATTTTTCATAGAAGTAGGAAAGAAATTATAAAATTTGAATGGAACAACAGTAGATCTTGAAAGCCTAAGGAACTTAAGCAAGAACAAAGCTGAAGCTACTACATTCACTGGTTTCAAACTACATTATAAAGCTAAAGCAAACACAATATCATGGTACTGGGATAAAAACATACACATTGACCAATGGAACAGAACTGAGAACCCAGAATCAAGCCTACTAATATTTGACAAGGGAACAAAGAACACTCAATAGGAAAGGAGAGTATCTTCAATAAATGGTGCTGGGAAAACTGAAATTCATATGCAAAAGAAATGAAATCCCTCTCTAATGTCACTCACACACACACAAAAAATACTGAAAATAGATTAGGGACTTAAATCAACTCTATAAAACTCCCTGAGAAAAACATAAGGAAAAGCTCCTTGACATGAGTCTTAAAAATGATTTTTGGTTATGACACCAAAGCACAAGCAACATAAACAAAAATTAAAACATAGCACTATATCAAACTAGAAGGGTTTTTGCAACACCAAATGAAAACAATCAACAAAATGGTAAGGTAACCTAAGGAACAGGAGAAAATATTTGTAAACCATATATCTGAAAAGTTTAATATCCAAATTATATATATATATTTATATAATATAATTTATATAATATAATATATAATATAACATATTATATATTATATAATATATATGCTATATAATATATGATATATAATATATGTTATATATAATATATATAATATTATATTATATATGTATTTTTATATACAACTCAACAGCAAAACAAAAATTAACTGTCAGATCTGAATAGACATCTTAAGAAAAAAGACAGGGATGAGCAAGTACATACATGAAAAATCATTCAACACCACTAATCATCAGAGAAATGCAAATTAAAACCACATGATATATCATCTCACCCCTGGTAAAATGACTATTAACAAAAATACAAGATATATATCGTGACTGCCATTACTTGTTATTAAATGAAATTATCTTTTAATAGTTAAAAATGTTGATAAGGATGTGGAGAAAAGGAAATCCTGATACACTGTTGGTGGGAATGTAAATTAGTACGGTCACTGTGGACAACAGTATGGCGGTTCTGCAAAAACTTAAAAAAGGAAATGAAGTCACTGTCTCCAAGAAATATCTATGCTCCCACATTCACTGAGCATTATTCATCATAGCCAAGATATGGAAACAATCCAAGTATTCAAAGAAAGATGAATGGATAAAGAAAATGTGATACATATACACATATCCCACAATGGAATATTATTTAGCTATACCTGCCATTTACATATACAAAATGGGACATATACAATGTGTATATACAATGGAATATTATTATTTGGCAATTCCTACCATTTGCATCAACATGTGTGGATATTATGCTAATTAAGATAAATTAGGCAGCAAGACAAATACTGTATGATCTTATTTATCTTACATCATCAAACTCATAGAACCAGAGACTAGACTGATAATCACTAGGGACTAAAGGATGAGGAATACGGGAAGATGTGTGTCATAATGTATACACTTCTATTTCTAAGAGGAATAAATCCCAGGAATCTAATATGTAGTATGGTGACTATAGTTAACAATACTGCATTATATACTTGAAAATTGCTATGAAAGGCCTTAAGTTTTCTCACTGTAAGAACAAAGTGTTAATCATGTTCTGTGAAGGGTGTGTTCACTAACCTTATTTTGGTAAGCATTTCACAATATATACATTTATTAAATCATCACTTTGTATACCTTAAATTTAGACAATACAATATGTCAATTATACCTCAATTAAATTGGTGGAAAAAATTTAATGAGTGGGGGGAGAAGGGAGAAGAATAAAGGGATGAGGAGGGGGAGGGAAGGTAGGCGGGGGTGAAGGGAGGGGAGGGAGGGAGGGAGGAAGGAAGAAGGACCTACTCTAAGCAAAAAAGAAAGCCCAACATGAGATCAAAGAAGCAGGCAGGGATCAAAAACCCCAGTGTCTAGTGCTCCAGCCATGTTGAAGAGTTTGTGTTTCATCCTAAGTGCAATAAGACACTGTTGCAAACTTCCAACAGGAAAGCAAAATGCTATTTGAAGTGTATAAAGGATCATTCAAAATGCAATATGGAAAACAAATTATAAGAGAACAGAAGTCTGGGGTTGGAAGAGCTATTAAGCAAATAAGGAGCAGTTAGGAACCTCCAGGCAGGAAGCTATAAAAGCACTTCCAGGGGAAAGAAGACTGTTGATACCAGGTGCAGAGGCAAAGACAGAGTAACTGATAGATGCAAAAGAGAGTCAACAGGATGGGGAGAGTGAAGGAGAGGCAGAATTTAAAGATAACTTCCAGTTTCTGACTTCAACAACAGAGGGGTTGGTACATATGTCATTTAGCAAGAAAACAGGAAAAAAAATCTCTGGGAAAAAGATTGTATTTGAGATGGTATGTCAAGGTAAATTTTAGAATCTGCTTTTGAAAATGTGGTTCTGGTGTTCACTTAAGTGTGACATAGAAATTTGGGACATACATAAATAGCATTTAAATCATGATATAAAATATAACGTCTAGAGAGTTTAGAGTAGGATCAAAAAAGAGCCCAGGACAGAGCCCAGTTGCTCCAACAATTATTGGCTGGTAAAAGGAGACACCATCAAAGGAGACTGAGCAAGGAAGGAATCAAAAGAAAGTGGTATTCCTGTGATTCCACCACATGATTCTTCTGCTTTTGAATGGATGTTCAAACCACAAAGATGGCCTAGATTTCTTGAGGAATTGCTCAGTTTGATGACACAAGGGCTGTGAATGATATACACTACAAATATGTGGGGAGTCACCTTGGAGCAAACCATGGTTACAAGAGGTACACACTTCCTGCAGAGAAGAGGCAACTAAAACTTCCCCAGAGAACAAAAATAAAGCCTGAGTCACTGATAAAGACATATGTCTAATAGCCTTCTCCAGGCTCCTTTCACAATGGATGAGTGTGCATATAAGAGTTAGATGAAGAACAGTTCGCTTACAAATTAGAGAGCCTTGATTTTCTTTCCAGTTGAGAAACACTAGAAATCACTGAATCTAAATCAATATAAGAAACACACAGGGCTTTTGGGTGTGGAATTTGGGGTGGTGATGATGAGTTTTGTTATTGCTATCATTATTTACTATTAAATTAAATGATCTTTTAAAACTAAGTCCAAGTATAACCGGCATAGCAAAAATGTGGTTACTGTTTTCTTTTCAATGCAGATAAAAATGCTTAAATCTCACTGCACTATTAAAAAGCACATGCAAACAGATCCTACTAGTGGAACTCTTTAAAAGTGCAGGATCTAACAACAATGTAAACTAAAGTTACCTCAATTAAAAAATACATATAATATAAAAAAAATACCAGCCATAAGGAAATACGAAATGGGAGTTATTTCAGCAAAATGGAGGGAGATTGAAGGAATTAAATAAAATCGATAAGGTGACCCCTTTAAAAATAATTTAAAATGATGAAAATGAAAATAAATGCAAAACAAGGGGACCTAATTACAAAATGAAATCTGAAAACAGTGTTAGGGTAAATAAATGTATTTTCTTAAAAAAAAAAAACAACTAGAAGGTTTTGAAATGGATGGGTAAAATAGGAATTTTTTAAAGAATTTTTAATTTCTTTCTGTTATATTATCCACTATACAATCTGTTGAACCCTAATATAAGAGATTCTATATGCTGATCACTTTCCTTTCTAGAAATATTAGTTTTCCCATTAAGCAAACATTTATGTGATTCTAAAATTCATTCCATATTTCAAAAAGGCTTACTAAGTGGTGTGGTTGGGTGTGTGTGCATATGTGTGAAGTGACTTAACCCCTCCAGATGGGTAGATCTGCAGCAGGTAAGACTGAGAGTCTTTCACGGGATAGTTTTCCATGCAGCTCACAGCGGGAGAAGTGGTAATGATGGAAGCCACAAGTCCTTCTTTCCATTTCTTTCACTATCCTAAATGAAGTTTACTTTATCCTCAGGACTTTTGTTCTATAATTTATTTTTTTTTCCATTTTTTTTTATTGTTATTTATGTCTTTTACATTTTGTATTCCCCTTGGGCAGCCCACCACCAATTCACCCGTGATCCATCTCCACGGTCCCCTGTATTCTCCTCTCCTCCATCCTGTGCCCTTATCCTCCCCTTCCCCCTCCCCCACCGCTGAGTGTCTCTCTCCCACCCGGCCTCCCTATAGTCCTGTTATAAGTGAAACCATTCGATATTTTTCTTTTTCTTTCTGGCTTATTTCACTGAGTATGATTCCCTCCAATTCCATCCATGTTGCGGCAAATTGCATGTGTTTATCTTCTTTCCATGCTGAATAG